>JAXIVH010000021.1:4554627-4598574 GCA_036785325.1 Urophycis tenuis
ATGTTAACATACAAGAACTCGCGAGGTGGGGGGTCTCCGAGGTATATCTAACTGGAGATTGTAATTGAATGGTGTGGTTTCCTGTTTACTTTCGCCTGCAGTCTGGATTGGGATTCCTAATTTTACCGGCAGCGTGCTTAAACCAAAACATGCACTTATTCAATAGCCTTACCTACTACCTACTTAGGATTGGCCTATGCAAAACCTATGCCGTGACCGGTTTCACAGCTAAACCACGAGGTTTACATTGTTTGCGTGCTATTGGGAGGTCATTGTGGCTCTGGGGGACTGTACGGCGAGCTGAGTGGGACAGTCGAGGGGCCAAAGGGCGAATTTTGATTGATCAGTGAGCGACCGCGGGACTTCTCGTTGGCCTTTCAACACGGAGCTGTGACATTGTGTCTGTTGGCTCTTAGTGTGTGTGTGTGTGTGTGTGTGTGTGTGTGTGTGTGTGTGTGTGTGTGTTCACACAATGGTAGGGGCTCCTATCTGGAGTAGAATCCTGTCCTTATATCCTACACTTTCACACACTGTGCTGCGTTATGATTTCAAAGGGTACATGTGTGTGTGTGTGTGTGTGTGTGTGTGTGTGTGTGTGTGTGTGTGTGTGTGTGTGTGTGTGTGTGTGTGTGTGTGTCTATTATCTGGAGACAAGCTCTGTGTTTTAATGTTTTAACGCTCCGTATTACCACTGGAGCTTCACAGAGTGGAGTCGACCGTTCAGAAAATGCATGCGTTTACAATGCACACATAACGTCTCTCCGTACATCGGTCTAAAAATACATCTGCTGTGTTCAAATTGGCCCGCTGGTTCCCCCATCCCCGGTAGTGAACACTATACACACGACACCTGGGGAATGGGTGTGTGGGGAACTCGGAAACACTGACTATGTGGGACGTTTACACGACGTAGGGGCGAGAGCCTAAAGCAGAGCCGCTCGGCTCGGGCGTCCGCGCACGGCCGAGAATTTACAGTTGGCCGCAACGAGCAGCGCCCTGGGTGATGATGTCATTCTCGGTTTGAAGAGTTCACGCGCAGCGGCTACATACTGCGTTGAAGTAGCGCACTATATAGGTCACAAGCGCACCAGTCGGAACAGAGCCGTGGTCTATGCATTAACACACATGCACGTCCTGCATGCACACTCACTCTCCCCCCCCCCCCCCCTGCATGTATCTCCAAGGTGATCGCCGTAGTGATGGACCTTTTTACAGATGTCGACATCTTCCGGGACCTGTTAGACGCCGGGTACAAGAGGAAGGTGTCGGTCTACATCCTGTTGGACCGCTCCACGCTGCCTCACTTCCTGTCCATGTGCGACAGAGCCAACATGCACCCCGGACATCTCAAGGTGAGGAACCCCACGGTCATGTTACACACACAAACACACACAGTGGCATTACACACACACACACACACAGTGGCATTACACACACACACACACACACACACACACACACACACACACAGTGGCATTACACACACACACACACACACACACAGTGGTATTACACACACACACACACACACAGTGGCATTACACACACACACACACACACACAACCACACACACACAGTGGCATTACACACACACACACAAACCACACACACACAGTGGCATCACACACACACACACACACAGTGGTATTACACACACACACACACACACACACACACACACACACACACACACATTGGTATTACACACACACACACACACATTGGTATTACACACACACACACACAGTGGTATTACACACACACACACACACACATTGGTATTACACACACACACACACACACACACACACACACACAGTGATATTACACACACATTGGTATTACACACACACACACACAGTCACGTATTACAGACAGACAGTCGTATTAGACAGGTAATGCCACTAAACAGGGTTAATGAGGTTGAACTCCTATGTGTCCCCGCATGTACACCTCCACATGTGGGTGGGAACACACCACCAGCCATCCCTGCCAGCTGGCACCAAGCAGGACACCGCATCATTAGCACTGCCGGTACTCAGTTCACCGAAGATGCTTATGTTGTGGCTTCGAACGGAGGAGCCACCTTTGAAAAAAACTAAAAAAGGTTTTATTTGCTTAGTTATCTATTTGCTAGTGGACAAGGTGTCATATGTTTACTATGGGTATCAAATATTTGGGTGTCTTGGAAAGCGCTATGTGTTATGTGATAATAATAATAGTAGTAATAATAATAATAATAAAATGTATTATCATTTATGGGTAGCATAAGATCCACTTCAGTGGGTTATGCCGCGGTTCACAGAGAAAACAGAAAACATGTCACAGCCGGCCATACTGAGGTGTTGTGGTGACTCAGTGTCAGCTACAGAGGAACAAAGTCACTTCAACGCTGGGCCCAACTGCAGTGAGGAGGCTTGTAGCCAAAGTGGTTAAATGGGGATTATGTGACCGAAGCACATCGGCAGGTGATATAACTGATAACGGCTGAAATACACTGCAGGGTGCACGCACGTGTGTGTGTGCATGCGTGTGTGCGTCACATAACGATTCCAAAGCATGCTTTGACATGTTGAGATATGTGGTAAAATGTGTCCCGTAAATACACACGCACGCACACACACACACACACACACACACACACACACACACACACACACATAGAGCCATTGGTCGCTCCCTATTTCCATTGGATCATTAAATGTCACTGTCATAACATAAAAATAAAGTGAGACACGCATGAATTGGTTTCATGGACAAACACTCCATGAAACCATAAAATGTGCCATAAAATGTTTGCGCATTTACATGCACGCACATTTCAGGATCTGATTTGGAATCGTGTGGCTCTTATATAAAAAACAGTTATGGTCAAACGGTTCAGCAGATGAAGTTATAACACTGTGTTTAAAGATAAACCAGTGCCTAAAACACTCTGACATTGTTAAGATTCATCTATTGGTACAACGCACGGCAGGTTGTTGTGTAACGTTTGCGTAGCCACTTTGCTGCGGATAAGATGGATTTGCGTGGATGTGTCACACAGAGCCATAATGACAACGTGGTTCAATAGGAGAACAGGTCTTCAGTCATCGCTGTAGCATCAAACTGACGTTAGCCGTGGCGCCTCAAGCTACATTTGAGATGCAGCTCCGACTTCACAAACAAGCTAATGTAAATGAAAAAAACTTTGTTTGGATAGGCGTGGGACAACACGGCCATTTAGATTTTGTTGACCGTTATGCGTCGTTTGCAGACGTTTGCGACATATTCAGCAGCATTTGTTCTGCACAACCTTTCCATGAGTGCTGCCCTTTCATGACATGTAGTTTGACCTGTTTCTAATCTACGCCTGACTAATTGGTTGCAGCACTTTGTTGCTAGCCCGAACCTGGTGTCATTCCGAGGCCCTCTCCGTTGCCTCTGAGGCCCGATGGGAATGAACATGCCTTCCCGGTGGCTGGTTGTCCCGCTGCCGTGGGTCGTGGCGCCTACCAAAATTAAAAGATTTAATGTGGCACTGGCCAAATTCGGCTTTTGCCTCGAAAGCTAGAGGTAGCTAGCTCATCATGCTAGCTACTAGTTCCCTCCAACTATTTCATGCTAGTAGCATGAAATAGTTGGAGGGTCAGACTCATCTCTGTATGAGACATGAGCCTGAATGAAACATGTCTCCACTAGAATAGAATGGGCTGTTCTGGATTGACGTTCCAAGTGTAACTAGACCAACAGGCAGATCTCCACACAGCAGTGCCAGGGAGGGTGATTCTCAAGGGACGAGTATAAGAGACAACAGAAGAAAGAACATAGCAAAGTGGTTTGAGGAGCCTCCACCCAGGGGCAACGCCCCAAAGCACCCATTCTGCTTTGACACAAAAAAAAACCTCTTCGTTGTCTAAAGTAAATAACCCAGAGAGACCATTTAGGACCCAGTAACAATCGAAATACATTTAATATGTTTGTTGATTTGAGAAATGATTCACTTGATGCTTTTATAAATGATGTATTTGTCAATGCATCAAGTTGACCAGATTTTGGCAGATTTTGGCATTTTGGCAGATTTAGTTCTAACTGTCAGGATGCACTTGGCCCCACGTTACTCACTGTGTGCCTTATGGGTGAATGGTTGTCAGCAACCATGTTATCATACTCCTTTTGTAAGGTAAACAAAAGAACGTATAGATAGGGAAGGGCAGATAGGGAGATGAAAAGAGAGTGTGGGCCGACGAGCAACGCCAACAGATCCATGAGATGCTAGCATGCTTTCAACGCCATCAGAAATGCAGTGAGAGAGAGTGTGACTCAGGCAAGCCGGGCGGCGTTTAGTCCACCGCCAGCAAGATGTTTGTTTACCGTTTCCTCGTTCCTCTGAAGGCCGCACCAGTTAATCTGTTACAGTCACCGTGCACACTTATGAGTCTTGGCGCGGTGTTCGATGATAACGTTTTTATTGACATGGTGAGTTTCACTTCATTTCATTGCATCGTTCACCATTATAAACATTATGCCTTTGCCTCCAGCCCACACAAGCCCTCGAAACTGTTTGACCTAACCCAGATGAACGAATATAAACTTATACTACCCGGCTAATCCTTTAAGCTCCACATGTGTTTGGTCTGTCTGTGCGTGTGTGCGTGTGCATGTGCATGTGCGTGTGTGTGTGTGTGTGTGTGTGTGTGTGTGTGTGTGTGTGTGTGTGTGTGCGTGTGTGTGTGTGTGTGTGCGTGTTCTACAGAACCTGCGAGTGCGCTGTGCGTGGGGAGGACAGTTCTTGACGCGCTCGTGCACTCGTCTCTGCGGCCGCGTTGGACATCGCTTCATGTTTGTGGACGGTGACAAAGCCCTGTCTGGATCCTACCGGTCAGTGTGTGTGTGTGTCTGTGTGTGTGTATATATATATATATCCTATATTCCTATATTCTGTCTAGTACTACAGATGCCAATGTCAAATAAAAGCTTCCCTTTTTTCCTCTAGTTTATTATAAATGATCAAATAATCCCTAAATCCAAGTTTGAATCTTTGTTAAAGAAAGTAAATGTACGCACAGCTATATATTTAGTGAGTGTGTGCTAGCCTGGAGACCATCCTGATCATGTGACCTCACATTCTGTTTCGCTGCACGGCTCAGTCCAGACCTCTGGCCGCCCACATCCATTTCCTGACATTACAATGTAAGCAGGCCAATCAGGGACTGTGTTGTAGTTGATGACGCAAAGTACTGGCCACCTCTGGTCAAACGGTAACGGCGTCTCCCGAAGAAACAAGCTGTAACATTGACATTGGGAGAGTAAACTCAACCAAAAGGGCAGGTGTTGCAGAAATAGACCATAGACAATAACTGTTAAACCAGAACAAGAGGAGTTTCATAATGGAAAATAGTTTTTTTCACCGTTCTCGCGATTGGATTGCTACGCTGATTGGCTGAAGAAGTACGTCCCGTGATCAGGATGGTCTATGGCTATGTGTGTGCTGTGTGCCTGTGCAATAATTGTGTTTTATCCTAAATGCAGTTGATTGACATTACTGTTGCTTACTTATCAAGTTTTATTAATGTGTGTGTGTGTGTGTGTGTGTGTGTGTGTGTGTTGCATAGGTATACTTGGAGGTCATCAAGGCTGGACCAGCACCTCATCACTGTGATAACCGGCCAGGCGGTCGACACTTTTGATCGCCTGTTCCGCCAACTCTACGGCACCTCCAGCGCCGTTGACCTTAAGCAGGTTGCCATGGAGCTGGAGCCCGAGTCCAACCCCCTGCCGCAGCCTGTGGTGGTGGCCCCATCTTCCGAGGTTGCTAGGAAACTGCACAACCCCATGTATGCTCTGCTCGGCATAGGCATGAACAGCACCGCCACCCCCGCCGGCCCAAACAGCCCCGCGGACCCCAGCTCCCAGGACAAGGCGTGTGCGGGGACAAAGGGGAAAAGGAACATGCAGACAAAGGCGCCTCCGGTGGAAAGTCCTCCCATCCACCCGGGTCTGGTGGATCTGGAGAAGGCCTACCTGATCCCGTACCTGCCCACCTGGCCCGAGCCCGACCCGTCCAGCGACGTCATCGGCTTCATTAATGTCTGCGACAGCAGCCGGAAAACGCAGGCGCACATGCAGCGCTCGGAGAGGTTTGAGACCAGCCAGGCCATTCGATTCAGCAGTCCGTTCAACCTGCCCGAGGAGATCCTCCCAGAGGTGGCCCAACCCCGGCAGCGTGCCGCCAACCACCAGGACACGGCAGCCTATAGCGCGTACGCCAGGGCCCAAGATGTCGCAGTGCATAACGCACAACCCACGTCGCCGAACACTGGAACACCTGCCGCCCTCGCCGCCCCAAATAAACCCGTCGACACGCACATCCTGACCTCTGAACCAATCGTGAAGGCTGAAAAGCACCATGCGGATTCTGCATCCAAACCGTCGGCAATCACCGCAGCCCGGTGCATCACCGCACCTCACGTCAACGCGCCTTCATCTCTCAGCGACAAAGCTCCCGTCGTCAAACCTGGATCTGCGGGGCCTCCGCGCCCCGTACACGGCTCCAGTGACGGGACCACGGACACAGACAAGAACGCGCACAGCGAACATGTCTCCGGCTCCGACCACATAGGAGCCTCCAGCCCCGCTTCCTCGCAGGCGCTCGCCAGCCCCATCGCACTGCATCCGCAGCTTGCCGCGCTACCCGCACACACCCAAAACAGGATTGCGCATAAAGTCTCATGCAAGCAGGATCTTGGTGCAACACCGCAAAGCCCCTCCAAAGAAGACTTGACTCCCTCCCTCCTGCTCTCCACCCATAGTGGCACCATCTCACCCTCCACGCTCACGCTCACCCCCGCGTGCCCCGCCTCTGGAAGGCTTACCTCCCCTCCCGTCACTACCTCATCTTCAGTTGCCTCATTGCCCTCCCGCACCATAACCACAATCCCAGTAGTCCCTCTCGCAGGCCCCGGTGTCTCTTCCCCTCTTCCACCCTTCTTGGCCACATCCTCTTCATCCGCCTCCAATCCTTCAGTCCATTCCCACGCCACCAACACCTCTGCTCCCCCCTGCTCTGCTCAGCCCCCCTCCCCTCTCGCTCCACCGGTGCCCAAGCCACGCACAGTTCACCTGCTGATAGAAAGCGGGAGCAAATGCAATGTTCAGAAACAGCCACCGGACACTACAGTGGTCTCGGAGCATGGTAAATGGTCAGGTTCTGGGCCAGTGGTGGGCGACTACAAGTCTGTCAAACAGCTGGAGGATGATCTAATGACGAGCACACCGATAAGACCTCATACCCAATCAATTCTGACCGGGAATATACTGCAGCCTAATGACAAGCAATTGAAAGAAATTATGCCACAGGAGTCAAGGAGCACATACCAAGGAAGGAACACGGTCAGATCACACAGCGTCATTGAGGAGCTCGGCAAACGCGAAAAAGACAGTGAGATTGCGACAAACCTACACATTCAAGAGGCAACACACTGTGCGCAAGCCAATGAATTGCAGCAACACAGTCAAACCCGCACAGCTACAGCATCTGAGCCCACTTTTTCCTTCCATACACTCGAAAACAACCATGTCATCGATGCCCAACTCATAGCCAAACCAAACCAAGTCACAGCTGGGGCCCTGTCCATGACTGCGCACACTCAACAGGGTCCACGCGTTGTCACAACAACTCACCCCTCAAACGACGAGGCCGTGAACAACACGCGCGACAGGCTGCATTCAGCCGAGGGCGAGGCCAGGCTCGACCCGCGCACCGCCGAAAGGAAAAAGCAAAGGCACATCCTCGAGCTGCCCGCACCGCAGCCGGACGAGGCGCCGGCCGGCAGGCTCTCCCCGTCGTCCCCTCAGGCGTGGAGGACGCCAGACGCCCTGTGCTGCTCCAGCCCCGGGGCCCGGACGCCGACCCCCGACACGAGCGACGGCTACATCTCCTCCAGGGACGACTCCACGCTGTCCACCACCTCGGACGAGTACTACGAGTGCGACGAGTCGCTGCGGCCGTCGCCCGTCACGGACCAAGGGATCGTCCTGGACGGCAGGGCGGCCGACGACCGCCTCAGGGCGCCGCACGCCAAGCGCAAAGGAGAGGAAGACGAGGGTGGGGGAGGGGAGCATAAAGCGCCGGTGAAGGAAGACACCGTGTGGGCCACGGAGGAGCGGGGCCGCCGCGACGTCCCGTCTCCAGCGGCCACAGAGGCGAGGCAGCCATCGCCCGCCAAGACCACCAAACGGCAAGAGGGCGTGGTCTACCCGAGCGCCAAGGGGCCCCCGGACCCCCCGCCGGCCTCGGCGGGGATGCCGGCCGATGCCCACTCGCCTCCACCGACCGCACTGCGGAGGTCTTCCTCGTCCACCTCCTCGGAGAACACGGTCTCACCCTTCATCACCCCGGTGCCCTCCCCCGCCCTGACCCCCACAACCAAGAGGGCCGCCTCCCGCCCCAGAGCGCCTCCCCCCGACTCGGAGGCGGGCAGGCCCGGCGGGCCGGGGGGCCCAGTGGAGGGCAAGCAGGTGTTACGGAGAGACGGTCGCCAGGAGGGCGGAGAGCTGATCAGGAAGTGGGAAGAGCATTTGCGGAGGGATAGAGAGAGCGAGAGAGACCAAGAGTTTGTTACCCAGGGGGACCTCGGTGCCAGCCCGTGGGAGCTCCGCTCAGAAACATCGTCGCTGAGAACCAGTGGAGCCCAGGTGAAAAAAGGGCCTTGGGGTGCAAGAGAAACAGAGGTAAAGAAGGTATGATAACCACACACACACATACATACACACCCTTGGAGAAATGATTCACGTGTGACTGAAAGGTATGGTGTGAACCCTAATTGACCACTAAAATTGCTTTCATCAATGACTTCATCGGATGTGCAGACTGCAGCTATATTATATATATATATATAATATTTATATATATATATACATGTATATATATATATATATATATATATATATATACATATATATATATATATATATATATATATATACTCAATAAAAGGTGGAAAACATGCAAGTAAAAACGAGAATGATTACATGTAGGGAGATGCATTAGATACAATTCAATTTACCCCCCCAAAAATTTCTGGATGAAAATGTATCTTTTGATAGACTTAGTGTTGTTAGACTGTATACATATGGTTCCCACTCTAAGTCAGATATAAAATTCCATGATTTTCCATGACTTTCCAGACCCAAAAAACAAAATTTCCATGACCACTTCCGTAAAAAGAAATGACGTTAAAAAGATTTTAAAAGTGTGAAAACAAGATTATCTTCACCACTAGAGCTGTTCTTTGTCTATATGAAGGTTTACACAACCACAGATATGCAGAACTTAAGTGTAAATGTCAGAAATGACCACCCTTCTCGGCTGAAAGCCCTGTAAACACACGGTAAATAAAACAATTAAAACAATTTAAATATTTACGATAGTTTATTTGACGAAAAAAAAATCATGCACAACTCATACACAATGTCAACACTGCCCTCAATGCACAGTGCAAATGTAATGTCAACAAACATTACACAGGAAATTGTAGTCTATGTACATGTTTTACCTTTGGTGTACACCATATTGTGTACAATCATACACAATGTCAACACTGCACTCAATGCACAGTGCAAATGTAATTTTAACAAACATTGAACACAAGAAATTGTAACCTATTTTTATTGTATTTTAATTGTAAATGTATTGTATTTTAAATGTTTGCGAGAAGTTTTTTCTTTTCAACAAGTGCTTTGTTTATTTTGATCAATTCTTCATGTTTTGTTTTTGCGGACTGCCTAAGGCTGTTTGATTTAGCTATGTATGTAAGATCAGCAAGATTTTCTACTTTTTGTGCAAATTCATCAGCGGATTTTTGTAAAGATGCAACATCTTTCTCAAGTCGTGCTTTCTTTCATTTTAGTTCATCAACCCCTTCAATAACCGCCTTCCTTTTTGCGTGTAGTGTTTCTTTTGCTTTGTCTTTTTTCTGTTCCTCAAGATAGTGTAGATACCGTTGCCTGGCCAAGGATGCTGATTTAAGTAAGGCCTTCGTGACCACAACATTTTCGATGCCCCCCACCGACCTCAAATAGTCACAGACCAGTCTTTGTGCACTGTAGGTGCCTTCCTTCATATTTTCAACCTCTATCTGTCTATAAATTGAAAAACCCTTCTCAACTGACGCATTGCCATGTGACAGCAATAACAGAGGTGCTACAACACTCCAGAGTTTCTCATAACCCTTGTCCCCTGCCATAGTTGCGTGCAAAAGGGTATCTACCCTGCCTGTGGCAGGATTGAAATCCGCAAAATCTGAATTTCTTGACACGACATCACGCGATAACACCCTGTACTGTTTAACCACATCATCACAGTTATTTTCATCCAATCTATTCACATCGGTCATGACTTTCAGAATTCTTTTCAGTTTTGGAATGCAGGCTTCCCCATTCTCAGCATTCTCCTAGGATCTAGGCAATCCATGTTGCGTACTAAACTATAATGCAGGGGCGACTTTTCTTGCAATTTCCCTGCAAGGCACTGCAAGGATTTCCTGCACTCGTTCCTAAGCTCCAATTCTGCTCTTTCTGAGATTTTTTTTGTGGACACAAGGTTTTTCACCACTTTTTCAGCACAGAAGCCAACATCCACTCTACTTGCATGTGCAAGATTTTTTTTCTCATTTATGTCTAATGACATCAATTTACCGACTGTGTTGGCATTAGCCATTACATCAGACTTCACAAAGCGGGCCATAATAGAGGACATTAAATTAAACAGATCCTCCCCCAGAAATGGGATCATGGGGCGGTCAGTTTGGTATAGAGTTAAAAACGGTGCAACCTCTTTTGAAAACGATAAAAGAAGTGCCAGCTTTGCAGGCATGAGGGGATCTGTGCACCCCTCTTTGAATGTAGCTGTTAGTTGCTGGTTTTGAGAATTTGCCAGCCTCGACTGCATGGACGTATGTTGTCAAATCAGGAAGAATCTTTAACATCCTGTCAGTAATGGGGACATTTTCGACCCATCTAATTTTGCAGAACTTCAGTGGCATTAAAGGAGAAGTTTGTCCTACGGCTTTTTCATAATCCTCTCTACGCGCAGGGGAATCTTTCAACAGCCAGTATGCACTGCTGAGAAACTGGTCTAAATTCCATTGGGCAGCATCTGCGCCCTTTTTGAAAGCGCCATGCAAAATATGTAAGCCACAGCTACCCACATGTAGTAGGCTTGTGTTCACATCATTCTCCATGTCGGTTTGTATGAGTTTGTGGAATTTAAAATTGACATTAGGTCCATCCATTGAAAGTTGTAAAAGATTTTTGTAACATAACCCTTCTGTTGCCTTGTGGAAGACCTCCACCATGTCCTCAGCAGTAGAGTGTCCCATAAAGTCAGAGCTGAAATAACGGGTAGCCACAATATCATTGTCCCAAAATGTCACATGCATGTCCATTTGCTTGGATTGTGTTTTCTGATTCAGGCTCTCATCAAAGAGCAAAACATATCCATTCTTAGTTGATTTAATCTTGTCCATTACCAGTGACTTGCAGTATGGTGCAAGACCAAAAACAGTCAAGTAAGAAGACTTTGTCTCTCCAGATTGAAAGCTGCTGGCAATGGTGCTGTCTGGAAACATCCTTCTGAACAGAGAACCTGCAAACACCAACAAAAAAAGATATACAAGGATCTTAATATAACGCTGCAATATTAATTGAAATGCATTGCATAATCAAAAGGGCTATTCCACTCAAAAGTCACCCTCAAAGTAATTAACTTAAGTGTTTTAATGTTTTTAATATGACAACTAGAGCCAGAAGGCGAAGCTCTCGATCTTCCGGTCTATCTTTGTTCCTACTCTCACCTATGGTCATGAAGGTTGGGTCATGACCGAAAGAACGAGATCGCGGGTACAAGCGGCCGAAATGGGTTTTCTCAGGAGGTTGGCGGGCGTCTCCCTTAGAGATAGGGTGAGGAGCTCAGTCATCCGGGAGATACTCGGAGTAGAGCCGCTGCTCCTTTGCGTGGAAAGGAGCCAGTTGAAGTGGTTCGGGCATCTGATAAGGATGCCCCCCGGGCGCCTCCCTATGGAGGTGTTCCGGGCACAACCAGCTGGGAGGAGACCACGGGGAAGACCCAGGACGAGGTGGAGAGATTATATCTTCACACTGGCCTGGGAACGCCTCGGGATCCCCCAGTCAGAGCTGGCTGATGTGGCCCGGGAAAGGGAAGTGTGGGGTTCCTTGCTCGAGCTGTTGCCCCCGCGACCCGACCCCGGATAAGCAGTAGAAGATGAGTGATGATGAGAGTGAGAACTATTGGCACACTCGAACTGTGGGTCTGTGTGATTTTTTAGTGCTGCTGGTCCACATCATTTATTAAATGAATAATTCTTACTTAATACTTGTCACTTAATAATAATTCTGAAATAATTCTTAATTCATGTTGAATCACCTTGTGTTATAGCGCAGTAACGAAACCGGTTGAAATTAGCTTACCTACAAAATATGATGAACTAGTTAGCCAACAACTGCCCTAGCAGTCAAACATCAAGCAAGTGCAACACAAGACATAGCAAGATGACACATAAGACAGCAAATAGGGTAAACTTAGGGTAAAAGTTACAAAATGTTGCTTTAAATCGATGTTCATTCAGCCCACTAACATTAATGTACATATCCCGTCAGATTGGCATAGCGAAATTAATCCCCATTGATTTTTTTGACACCAAACATAGAAGGGCCTACTTTTAATGCATCTAAAGTTACGGTCTAAGTTAGCAAAAACTTACTATACATTGCATACGTACCGCTCTTCTCCGATGACCTGTATGACCAGTGGGACTCCGTGAGCTTCAGGCACCACAGGATTTCAGCCTCCAGAGTTTTTGCTGGTATCAGACTCAGGTGTTCTCCGCTGCTTCGTATGGTGCCAATATCGTTGGAACAGGGGATGGGAGCAGCTTCAGGCTCAGGCTCGCTTCTTGTGGATGGTTGAACTAGCATCGCTGTTATGCTAGGCTGTGACAAGGTCGATGATCTCACCGCCCGCAACCGTGAAGCATGTTTTTTGCTAGTCGCATGGCTCCGCAACGCGTGTTCTCCCATATTTGACAGAAATATGACTGTTTTACAAACGCTACATTTAGCTCTGTGGTCATCAATTCGCGATAGCCAGCCCCTGAAATCATCATTTTCGAGCCAACTTTCTTCAAAACCTGCATTTGCCAGGCATGTTTGCCAACTGACGCCGAACCACCACACTGCCAGACTTCAGTGGGCTCGAAGATATTGCATTCTAGAATGTTGCACATTACAGCGCGAAACCGACCCTTTTACAGCGTGACGTCACAAAGTTGCGCACGCAATTTGGTAACAGAAGAAAATGGTAGCCCATCTGATCTCTACAGAGAACACAGAAGAGGCAGCAAACATTTAACGATAAAAACTTTTCCCAGCATCAAAATGTCTGGCTGTTGCGTATATGGTTGTAAGAATTGGTATTCCACCGGCGGACTAAAGTTTTACAGGATTCCGACAGGATCACGACCGTTTCAGAGCAACCGGCGTCGTCTGTGGTTACAGGCGATTAAGCGTGTTGACTGGAATGAGGACATAATAAAAAATGCTCGCATCTGCAGCGCCCACTTCATATCTACTCTTTGACTTCCCCGGATTACGTTAGTGATTGTCTGTACAATGTAGAATAATAATCAAATGCAGCTAACGTTTGATAAGCTGGTGTGTGATCGTGTGATTTGGATAGCAGCTAGCAGGCTAGTCTAGTAAACAAACATGTACGTGTGTTTCATTTACTTGTGTCCTTGCCTTTGACTAGGGAGAACTTGTGATTTCAATACACAAAAATCTGTGTCTATGTCATGGTATTTGACGTCCTGTACATGACCACAGACAACATATTCGTAAGCATCCAGTGACTTATAGGCTCGTAATTTCTCTCTGGTGTACACGCTTGGTTTCTCAATTAAATATGTGTATATATCTGGCCACTGTATATTCGGCCACTTGCTAACGTCGTCAACCCACTCATTAATAGCACACGGATCTGGAAGTCGGACACCATTTGTCAAAGTCAACTTGTTAAGGTAATATTCGCAATCTTTTGCTGACAATCCCCTTGCATAGGTTGACAAGCCGTTGATCTCCGCCATACTTCTGTTGCCAGGCTGCGTGCGCAAACGTTCTAAGTCATCATTGTTTACAAACAGTAAAAGGGTCTATAATCAGTAAGAAACATTGTTATACACCAAACAAAAAAGTAAGCAACAAAATACACTCAAGTTTTGCTTCTACACAACTGTTAAGAAAATTCCATGATATTCCATGACTGCATGCAAAATGGTCAAATTCCATGACTTTCCATGACTGGAAAAACTTTTATGAAATTCCATGATATTCCAGAAATTCCATGACCCGTGGGAACCCTGTATATAGTATATAGCATAGACTCTGTTGCCAAATATCGACAGACCCTAGAGCACGCACGGTCTGGTTGTAATTATATAGAACAAAGTCTCGCTCAATGAGATTACAACTGCAGCCGGCGCACTCAAAACTTATGTGTGAAATTGTTGTGCGCATTAGCCCCTTAGACCCAAAAATGAAGATAAACTTTTTGAAAATAACCCCTCCCACACCAACGTCTCGTCTTCTTTCTCTGCCGTTGAGAAGTTTTGCATTTGCCCACATGTGGTCGGTGACAGAAAAGAGGCCCTGACTTGTCAGAAATGAACCGGGAGCAATCTACAGTCTAAATGGTCTCTTCTTAGAGACAGGTGTGTAGTCAACCACAGATATTCCCACCGTTTATCACTTCCTAATAGCTGACAGACGGCTCTGGCATTCCTAACAAATTACACTCAAATAATGTCTGGAGCCGTACCTGCAGCACCGTTAGCCCTGTGTAGCCGTGGGCTTCCTGAGGGCCATATCATGTTTGGGAATGTAAACCTGCTTTGATTCTGGCTCCATACCTCCTATCTCAAACTTAAAGTGGCAATATCAAAGAACATTTGAGATTGCAACAAAAAAAAAGACCCTCATGAGATTTCTTGCAGAGTTGGAGCGATGAACCTCGTCCCTTTGGCCTCCCATGTGACACGCTGTCTTTTAGAAGCCATTGCAAACTGAATTTTCGCATTTTGTATGTTGTACCTTTAAAAGGCTTTGCTGCTCTAATGGATCTAATCTGTTTTTGTCAGCCTGTACCCCCTTGGACGTGTTTTTTCCACAGATTCTGATTGACTGATTCACAGTTCTCAATGACGTTTCAACATTGCTCAGCTCCACCCCGTTTAACTCCCACCTGTGCCCCGCCTCCAGGTTCTTCGATCGCCACCCAGGAGTTCCCACGGGAGACCGAAACAGCAGAACCACTACAGCCCCCCCTCCCACCGGTCCCCAGCAGCCAAGCCCGCGAGACCGGGCCGTCCCTCCTCCGGACTCCAGGCACCGCGGTCGTACCTGCAGGCGGGCGGCAAGGCCGAACAAGACTCCTTCCACTCCCCACAGAGCAACTCGGCGTCGCGACAGCCGCCGTACCGGAGGCACTCCTCCACGCACGCCGCGGAGCAGGAGCGCGCGTCGGAGGACTTCTCCCGGCGCAGCCTCCACTACGCGCAGCCTCCGGCCTCTGGTCAGGGCTCGGGGTGCCTACCCAAGCCCCAGCCCTCCTTCCTCTACACATACAACAACACGCACTCCCAGCAGCACCAGGCGCAACCCGGGGCTCAGGTTCACGATAGCGCGGCCGGCGGCCAGCAGTCCAAGCACAGGCAGAGCTCGGCGGCGGGGGACTCAGAGCCGGGGGATGCGGGGCAGGACCTCAACAAGACCGGCTTTAGTTTTTCCATCGCCAAGCTGTACAGCCTGAAGGAGCTGAAGAACAAGGGGAGAGGCTCGCCTTCCCCGACCAAGAGGAACCCTGATCCCCCAGCGCAAGTACGCAAGAGCACCGGCTAGCCGGTGCAAGGGGCGTAGGACACGGACGTCTTCCGGGGCGTAGGACACGGACGTCTCCCTACACATGAGACCCACCGGTCTGCACGCACAACAAGGCAGTCCACAAGTGATTTTCCAACACCTTGAAAATTAAAACCAAATTAAACATTGTGGTGCGTGTTCCCTTACCACACATCGTACACACCAACGTGGCCCGTATCGCAGCGGTTAGGTGACTGTCCAAAACTAATATTTGACATTGTTGTGCAGTTTCTTTTTTTTTTTGCTGTACAAATACAGGGGAAGACTTGCGCTCCTTCTTGTGGAGTCGTACTCAAAGGCTCGATCAGAGCGATGCTGGGTAATTTTGTCGTTAAGAACATCCACATAAGGACATAAGGGTTGATATTAAGCTCAGTCCGCCATTGTTTTTAGGCACTGATAGGTATTTGTTAAGTTTATATATTGCGACAGCCATTGGAGAAATATGAAATTTGTATGTATGACTTTCTGAGGAGGGTAGAAAACGTTTTGTGCACGCTAGGAGACAAGACTTATTAGCAACACCAAACGGAACCATGATATTCAGGGTGACGTCCACTGTGCATGCCGGACCGGTCTGCCGGAAGCAACCCCGAGTGGGGGACAACTGCTGTACAGCGCCATGCAGGAGTGGCTCTCATAGATGTATTACACATGTCAGTGAAAATGCTACTAGGAATTCAGACGCTGCGTGATTTACTTCAATGTTGCTGCAAAAACAATAAAATTGCTGTCGTTGCATTGATCAAATCGAAAAAGTGATGTAATAAATTAAGTAGTATTGAACATCTGCAGTTATCGGTCTCATTCAACACCAAAGCCTGATGTTTCATCTGATGTTTGATGTGCTCTATTGATGGTGGACCAGCATGCCAAAGGTTAGTGTGTGTTGAGGTCAAACCTGAAGGAAAGACCGCTCATTAGATGCTGATGCTGGGGCCTTTGTTTTACCCTCTCTATGTACAAAGGAACACCGATGTTCAGCGCTTTCATGTGCTGAACCGTTCTCAGGTGCATCATTTGTGATCAGCAAAAAGTTGCTGCAATGAAAAGCATGCATGG
The DNA here is from genome assembly GCA_036785325.1 of Urophycis tenuis. Classification (NCBI taxonomy): domain Eukaryota; kingdom Metazoa; phylum Chordata; class Actinopteri; order Gadiformes; family Phycidae; genus Urophycis; species Urophycis tenuis. The sequence continues at coordinate 4,571,663 of JAXIVH010000021.1, forward strand.
TCACATTAAAACCACTGGACCACAGTTTTAGTATGAGAGGAGATCAACTGAGTAGAATTCATCATTGGAAACATTCAGCAATTCTACAATTAACTCCCAATGACTTGAATGTGTTTTCATTACTGTTAAAACAAGAGTTGGGAAATCATAAATCATTGTCATTTGGCATGCTACTCCTGGGAACCTGACAAATCTGGCCGCGAGACGAGTAATTACGCTCATTCAAAGCTTGTTTATTCAGTGTTTATCTCAGTGCGCAATGCCAACGCGACAGACATTGTATTGTATTGTAACTGCCACCTCAACAAGACTGACCAGATGCCATGTGGGCTCACAGCCCAGGAGTACACGCCACTACCCCACTGCATGGAAAGCGTTAGACTCTGAAACAGGCGAGGCCTCTCCTGGTATGATAATTGGCCTTCTTTAATTGGTTGATTAAAGTTACTTAATATTAAGGCTAACCGCCCTGTCCTTCTAACAACTCGGCCACACGGCACTTTGTTCTTTAGTCTCATTTTTTTGTCCACAAACTGAGCGACGCATGTAGAAGACGCAAGTGGTATGTTGCCATTGTTAACATCTGTGGAAGGCGCCCAAAAGCTAACATAACCGCACGCAGAAGTTCTTTTGACCAATTATGTTGGCAGTGGATTACATCAAGTGTGTGTGTGTGTGTGTGGCTTGCCTCACAAAAAATGAAAATAGGAGAAATTGTCTTCAAACATTATAAACAGTTTACCTCCTATACTTAACTGTGTTATATACTTTATATTATTTTGTCATTGTTATGCAGCTGTTAAGTTCCGTCGCATCCTTGTACAGGAACCCTACACAACCACTGCCACATGCACACGCACACACACACAAACACACAAACACACACTTAGATCAACAGCAACCGGCTCTGCGCACACAGGGAAAAACAAAGAAACACACAACACACACTCAGCAGCCCCCTGGGCGGGCCTTGCCGCGATCCATCCAGCTCACCCCTCCGACCTCGTGGTACATAATGCTACGCTGCGGGCCCAACACCACCCCCAGAGACAAGGATGAGACACACACACACACACACACACACACACACACACACACACATCATCCTTCCCACACATGTAAATACACACACGCACACACACACACACTCACACACCTCCTCATAAACATGGGTTGACTCAAGGTCTCTTCAGGGTATTTCTGATCATGTTGACGACCTTGTGAGTCACTCTTCAAGGAGACGGATTTTAATCCTCCTTCTGAAGACCTGCTCTATCAGTCCCGTCTGCTGCCATAGATTTCCATGAGCACACACAGCCTGGGGATCGCGCCCAAGTGTCTCTTCCTTCTGTTGAATTTAGGAAGAACACCGATGATTATTATTCCATCCACTTTCAATTACTCTGCGTCTGATCTCCAAGCTATCGAGCAATCACCGTAAAAGAGTTTGAAACTCAGAGAACCAGAGAAGAGAGGGAACCAGCAGGAACGAGGAAACAAGCAGGAATACATTCTGATCATTTACGTCAAAAGAAAAGGGAATTTCTCAACCAGTGTTTGAAGATCACAAGGCACTCACTGGATCCGGAGTAGCCAATCAAAATGTCTCTCGTGTCCGGGCGTCTCTAATCTTTACTCCCTCTACTTATCAATTACTTGGCAACACAAAGGTTTACATAAAGTACACTGCAGGAGAAGTTGTAATTAAAAAAAAAATCCTGGCAGCATAAGGCCAGATTAAAGGAACGTGTTTCTGCCAAACTGATGTTTGTGTGTTGTACAACTAACCACACCTCACCCAGCTAAAATATGTGACAGGCGTGTTGACGTGGCAGAGGAGATAAGCAGGCGAGGAGTTGCCCTACATATTTCCCAGGTCAGCGAGATGTAGAGGCTTGTACCATGCTGCCAGTGTGATGCTCACACCTGAACACAGACACTGTGTTCAGGTGTGAGGAAAGGGTGTTTGGCGGTTTGAAAGGACGACCTCTTTATGTTGAAGTGTGACATCACAACTTACCCACGACTGGCTTTTTGTCCAGGGCTTTTTTTGTCCAGGGCAAACTGCACATCGGCTTGGGAATGGTTTTCCCCCCACCTGGGACAAAGTGGTGATACATTATGAAAAGTGTGGAAGAATCTTAGAGTGAGTGTACAAATTGACATCATCTGACGATAATTGTTTCCTGTTAACTTCAGTCGAAGCATCCAGTGCAACGGTCCCGCCGAATTTGCCAATGACCTCCCACCACCATCTTCAGGTCATTTTGACCAACGGCAACACGTCACTCTAACAGAGGTGGTGGCTGTTCTGACGAAGGTGAGTCAGCGCCAGGATTAGGGGCCGGATGGTCCTCCCTGTGAGGGAGGATCCTTATGGACTGGCCCGAACAGCTTCGGAATTTGCTTCCAGACAGACAGACAGACAGACAGACAGACAGAAATACTTTAATGATCCCAGAGGGAAATTGCTTTAGTTAAAAAAACTCCAGTGGAATGGTAAGATGGTAAAAGGGAAAAGAAAACCAGTGTAGAGAAAAGTCAGAGTGAAATATAAATATAAAATGTAAAAATATACATAAATATACACAAATGTAGGCATACCGTTACACTATAAAAGAAATAGCATACGCAAAGAAATAGCACATAATAAATAGAAATTAGAAATATAGGTCAGTGAAGTTCGTCAATGTCCAAGTTATGAAGTGATAAGTGACAATAATGTGCAAGTGACCACTTAAAGAGAGGCGGTGGCTGACTCTCTGAGGGAGGTGTTGTGTAGTTTGATGACCACAGGCAGGAATGATTTCCTGGGTCGCTCATAGAACATCCTCAGCATAGCAAACTACCAAACGTTTCCAGCTGCTCATGGAGCCAGATCTTGTTCAAGTAGTAGTTTAAGGGCAGCCGCGGCCTACTGGTTAGGGCTTCGGACTTGTAACCGGAGGGTTGCCGGTTCGAACCCGACCAGTACGAACGGCTGAAGTGCCCTTGAGCAAGGCACCTAACCCCTCACTGCTCCCCGAGCGCCGCTGTTGCAAGTGTTGTTTAAGTGTGTGCTTCACCTCACCGAACAGAACACACTGAGTGTTTCACTAATTCACGATTGGGTTAAATGCAGAGACCAAATCAAAAGAGTAATTAAAAATAAATAAAGAAATAAAGTATTGAAGAACATCAACGATAACCCCCATTCCTCAGACAAACCAGAGCCACAAAGGCAGGATTTCCAACCCATTGAGAGTCAGATGTAATCATCCAACATAAACTGTGACCTCACCAGACCTTGACCTGTTGCAGTTGCAACATGGTGCCAAGAGGGTTGAGGACGCACTCACACAAGTAGTGACTGAACACCTGCACAAGATCACATCAATATTCTATCCTCACAGATAGGGCAAATTCAATCAAAAATTTTCGATACCGGTACCGATACCTTCACTTCGATACCGGTTCCTGAACTATATATTTTTTATACCAATAAGATTATAAGATAGATTATAAGATAACAAAAAGAACCATCACCTTACCGTGGTGGAGGGGTTTGGGTGTCCTTATGAACCTGAGGGCTGTGTTGTCGGGAGCCTTGTGCTCCTGGTAGGGTCTCCCATGGCAAATTGGTCTCAGGCGAAGGGCCAGACAAAGAATGGTTCAAAAGGACTCAAATGGAAGAACAATTAAGAGGAGGAGAGACCCTGCCCGGAGGAAGCCCGGGGCCCCCATCTGGAGCCAGGCCCAGAAGGGGGGCCCGTCAGCGAGCGCCTGGTGGCCGGGTTTGCCACGGAGCCCGGCCGGGCATAGCCCGAAAAAGCAACGTGGCACCCCCCCCCCCCCCCCTCTCTATTCTGTGGGCCCACCACTCACAGGAAGAACCGTTGGGTCGGGTGCATTGCCAGATGGGTGGCAGTGAAGGTCAGGGACCTCGACGGACCAGACCTGGGCAGCAAAGGCTGGCTCTGGGGACGTGGAACGTCACCTCTCTGTGGGGGAAAGAGCCGGAGGTGTTGCGGGAGGCGGAGCGCTACCAGTTAGATCTGGTGGGGCTCTCCTCTACGCACAGTCTCGGTTCTGGAACCGTACTCCTGGATAGGGGTTGGACGCTATTCTTCTCTGGAGTTGCCCAAGGTGCGAGGCGCCGGGCGGGTGTGGGGATACTCACAAGCCCCCGGCTGAGCGCTGCTATGTTGGAGTTTACCCCGGTGGACGAGAGGGTCGCCTCCCTACGCCTACGGGTTATGGGGGGGAAAACTCTGACTGTTGTTTGTGCGTATGCACCGAACAGCAGCTCGGAGTATCCGGCCTTCTTGGAGACCCTGAATGGAGTCCTGCAGGGGGCTCCAGTAGGGGACTCCATAGTTCTGCTGGGCGACTTCAACGCGCACGTGGGCAATGATGGAGACACCTGGAGAGGCGTGATTGGGAGGAACGGCCTCCCTGATCTAAACCCGAGTGGTCGTCTGTTATTGGACTTCTGTGCTAGTCATGGACTGTCCATAACAAACACCATGTTCGAACATAAGGTTGCGCATAAGTGTACATGGTACCAGAGTACCTTAGGTCAAAGGTCGATGATTGATTTTGTAATCGTATCATCAGATCTGAGGCCGCATGTTTCGGACACTCGGGTGAAGAGAGGGGCGGAGCTGTCAACCGATCACCATCTGGTGGTGAGTTGGGTCAGGGGGTGGGGGAAGACTCGGGACAGACCTGGTAAGCCCAAACGGGTAGTGCGGGTGAACTGGGAACGTCTGGAGGAGGCCCCTGTCCGAGAGACCTTCAACTCACACCTCCGGCGGCGCTTTTCTGGCATCCCTGTGGAGGTTGGGGACATTGAACCTGAGTGGTCGATGTTCAAAGCCTCCATTGCTGAAGCTGCAGTGGGAGGCTGCGGCCTCAAGGTCTTGGGTGCATCAAGGGGCGGTAACCCTCGAACACCGTGGTGGACAGCGGTGGTCAGGGAAGCCGTCCGACTGAAGAAGGAGTCCTTCCGGGATATGTTATCCCGGGGGACTCCGGAGGCAGTTGCAGTGTACCGAAGTGCCCGGAGGGCGGCGGCCTCTGCTGTGGCAGAGGCAAAGCAGCGGGTGTGGGAGGAGTTCGGAGAAGCCATGGAGAAGGACTTTCGGTCGGCGCCAAAGTGCTTCTGGCGTACTGTCCAACACCTCAGGAGGGGGAAACGGGGAACCATCCAAGCTGTTTACAGCAAGGATGGAACGCTGTTGACCTCAACTGAGGAGGTAATCGGGCGGTGGAAGGAGCATTTTGAGGAACTCCTGAACCCGACTAACGCGCCCTCTTTGGTAGAGGCAGAGCTGGAAGCTGATGGGGGATCGTCGTCAATCTCCCTGGTGGAAGTCACTGAGGTAGTCAAGCAACTCCGCAGTGGCAAAGCCCCGGGGGTTGATGAGATCCGTCCAGAAATGTTGAAGGCTTTGGGTGTGGAGGGCCTGTCGTGGATGACACGGCTCTTCAACATCGCGTGGAGGTCGGGAGCAGTGCCGAGGGAGTGGCAGACGGGGGTGGTGGTCCCCCTGTTCAAAAAGGGGGACCAGAGAGTGTGTGCCAATTACAGGGGCATCACACTTCTCAGCCTCCCTGGTAAAGTCTACTCCAAGGTGCTGGAAAGGAGGGTTCGGCCGATAGTCGAACCTCAGATTGAGGAGGAACAATGCGGATTCTGCTCTGGTCGTGGAACAACGGACCAGCTCTTCACTCTTGCAAGAATCCTGGAGGGGGCCTGGGAGTATGCCCATCCGGTCTACATGTGTTTTGTAGATCTGGAGAAGGCGTTGATAGCATTGGCATAGTGTCCCTCGCATTCCACCACCAGGTTACTGGATTCACTGAGGTTTAGGGCTGTTGAAATTGCTCAAAAATTACGTTTGAATATTCCCTCTAAAAAAACACATATATTCGAATATATGCATTATGTCAATGACGCGCATTACGTCAATAACAGGACAAACTATACAACGAGACATAACTACTTGTATAGGTTGTTTATTTAATTTTAAACATATTTGGCAAAATATTACCTTCACAAAAACAATCAAATGAACTAACGGCCAAGACCGCAGACCTCACACTCGCTCTCTTTTTCTCTGTCTTGCTCCCCGCTCGCGTACACTTGCAAAGCAGAAAGAACGTGCCGCGGCTGTGTTTTTCCACATTCAAATATTAATTTTCACCTTCAAACGTCTGTTTTTTGATACTCGGTACTACCGAAGCATTTCGGTCGGTGCCACAAAAGAACCGAAGTTCTGTATCCAGCCCTACTCACAGATCATGTGCATTTACAGAAGTGGGTTTTGAGGTCAGCATGAGCACGGTGTACAGAGTATGCCATTCTCTAATTAAAGGAGCGCTCACTGTTAACATTGTGTCCGAGTTTGAGCACCTGAGAGTCAAAAGCAAGACCGATCTTTCCAGAGTAGTTAAACTGGGCAGTACAACTACAGGCTGCATATGACCTGCTGTCACCCTGGGTGGCGGAGCAGTCCAACGTTTAAGTGGCCAAATCTTAGACGACCGCAGCCACCCCTTTAACCTCCCATTTAACCACCCCTTTAACCTCCCATTTAACCACCCCTTTAACTGCCCTTTTAACCGCCCCTTTAACTGCCCCTTTGCAGAGTACCCTGTGTCGAAGAAAAAACATCTATAAAACATTGTGTCCCTGTTCTTCTGAAATATTTCTTGTTACATGTATTATTCAGGCACCATTGAGTACCTGGTGCTCCTTTGAATGAAGTTTCTGTTGTGTTTTTATGTAAATGTATTTTAATGTGTCCCGTCTGGATGTGACGTGTGGAGGTTTTAATGTAACCTTTTTTTTTTGTGGGTGGGAGGCGTCTGCACATGCAAGCAAAGACAAATATGAAACTTTGCATGCAAAAGGTAGTGTAAAGTCTTTTTCTCTCCTTGTATTTCTATAGAGAGAGCTGTTTCTGCACTATTGAAAGTTCACAAGGGACAACCTTCTTGTCTTACTTATCACCAGGGTGACGATACTTCAGTACTTTTACTCAGGTGTAGACCAACTTAGGTGCGTTTGTAAGGCATTTATACTTTATTAATTCGATTCTCAACTCATTCAGTACATTTCAGGAAGGGTCACACGTTTGTTGCGCTACATTTCAAAGCAAACATCACTTTTTTCTCTTTTACTTTCCCTTCATAGTGTTTCACTTTGTTTTAGCTTGTGTGTCTGTGTGTGTGTGTGTGTGTTTCTATTAGGATAGTTATGTTTCTTCATACCACGTTGGCTACATTCACATTTACTACAACCTTTTTCTACTACCTGGTCGTGAAAGTCCTGTTCTATCTGCCATATCGGACAGCAGTATTTCACAAGCTGCCTCCTCTGGGGTTGAGAACACCAAGCTGTAGTGAAAAGGGCCACAGTTCACCAGAGCAGAAAGCGCACCGAACAATCGTCTTTGTTGTGTTGCCTGAGAGTGAAGTCGCCCGCTCTCACAGTGGTGAGACGGCATCGGGAGAACCAGCTGCTCTGAGGCCTCTGTTCAGACACCGCTTCAGAGGTTTGGGAAGGGAAGTCCTTGCCCAAGCTTGAGGCCAAACACACACACACACACACAAACATGCACAGTCACACACACACACACACACACACACACACACACACACACACACCTATATATATGTGGTTGCTACCTGGAAACCGTTGGCAGCAAATCAGACAACATTCAGACAACTATCTCCACAACGCCCTCTCATTTGAATGTCCCACATTGAAGCTCCATCAAAAATTGGTCATGTCAAAATGAATTAGTAATAAATCAAGACACATTTTCTACCTGGTCACCTTACCTGTGGTGTGATTAATAGTGCACTACTCATGAACTATATAGGTCTAGCCCACATTATATATTAGTACAGCTTGTCTATTGTTGCTGGTTGCTTTAGACAGTGCAGGCACCCTACAGTCCATTTGTTTTAACGTTAAAAGAAGTTGAGGGGGGACTTTTGGTTTGCAACACTATGGTTGTGTCTGCTACACGGAAGGGTCACATAACACTGAAAGAGCATCAAAGTGGTCCAGACACTTCACAGTGAGTCATACACCTCCGCGATGCAACCACACAGAGCCAGAAGTCCACGCATTATCTCAGACATATAAATACACACACACACAGACAGACACTGCCACAAGACAAACCAAGGATGTACCTAGTGGGCAGGGTCGCCAGGCTTAGTAAGTATTAAGGTATTTAAAGGTGATACACTGCAGAAACAGACACCTACACGTGTCCGTATGGTATTACACATATGCATCCAGGCACATATTTCCACCCATATAGAGATACTCAATTTAAAAATGTCATGTCAGCCACATGTGTCATTTAAGACCGATATTCACAACATCCATTTGCTGTCGAATAGCATCTGATAAAATGGGGGGGGGGGGGGGGGGGGTAATTTAGAGAGACCCAATCTAATGGCTTAATTTTCTCTAAATGGCTCTGACGAGAGTCATTACTACTAATATAAAACATGAAACCATGAGCCATGTCTCACTGCTGCAGAGACGGGTCTCTGGTGCTCTCTTGTGGCCGTGGGTTTTCATTACAGTTGATAAAGGAAGGCAAAGCGCTTGATTTGCATAGCGAAACACAAAAAAACAAACAATCAATCACTGATACCAGCAGATTAATAGTCAAGGTCAATAGTCTGGTCAAATGTTGGACTAATTCGATTTGCCTGGCAATTATAGTTTGTACGTTTTATATAATCTAAATCACCTCCCTGGTTGCCTCTTTTCAGCTCCTGCTCGTAAACTTAGACCTCTTTTGTTTTTCAAATACTTTGCAGTGGTTGTGGAACAACGACGTGTATTACAGTGTCTCTTCAGACAGGCACACATGAGAAAGGCAATGTCCCTTTTTCACACCCTGAAATAATAAGATTCATCATGTCAGCAGTGACAGGATGAATCAGTCCCCGGGTAACCGGGTACTGCTGGCCGTGATGCAGAGCTATTGCCATTTGTTTATTTTTCATGTATTTGATCTATTTGTAAAAAGTTATCATCAGGCACAGTGATCATCATGGCGCATGCCACTGGTAACTGCAAAGATCCACGGCTGTCTGTAGAATGTAGAAAGAAGCCAGCACTTCAAGTGTGTCCCTTCTGTAGCACCTATCTTGAACGCAATGATAAGAGACGTGAGTAGAAATGGTAATGATTCTCCCAAACACATGTCTCAAACATGCACAAAGCCATTTGTTTCGATTGGTAGCCAGATCAATCAAGGTTTTCAACATGTTTTGGGCTACAGGTAGGTTTGATCTATGGTTTATTTATCATAAAAGAGCCTGGGTAAATCACACACCACCTTAAGGCTCACATATACATACACATAAATGCTTCGTTTTTAAAAGGATAAACTCAAGCTGTGCACAGTTCAGCACAGCTCAGTAGTCATTCCAAATACAGAAAACAACAGGATTCCCGTGTGTGTGTGTGTGTGTGTGTGCGTGCGTGTATGTGTGCGTGTCTGTGTGTGTGTGTTGTAATATATAGTAAGGTCCTATATAAAAGTATTTGCAGAGCCGATTCAGACCTCCATGGGGCCCTATAGGCAAAATTCTGCTAAGGGGCCCTCTTAACTGAACAGTCACACCTGACACCCAGTGCTTCCACTCATCCCCCCTTTAAACATATTGCACTAGTGTCGCCACCTGTTAGTCTAATTCAAAATAAATACAGACAAAATCTGGATGGAAACCTCTTCTGGACATGTCTTTGGGGTAAGAAAAATCCACTCCTGGCTTGAATGGATCTCTGCGCACTAACTCAGTCCGCATACAGTCCGTTAAGACTGGGGGCCAGTCTGCTGGATCATTTGGTGGAGCAGACTGGTGCTTTACGGTCTGAGCTAGCTTCTGATGCTTGCTGTGCACACGTGGTCGTGTGAATAGTGGCCGAGGCTGCCTGTTCTTCCCCTGTGTCTGTACTTGACAACGGTGGCTGTACTGGACCTGTGCTGGTTGAAGGTGGCTCATCTGTGCCTGTCTTTTCTTGTTCTGTCCCTCCACTGGCTGACTGACTTAAGCATAGCACCTGTAAAATATAGATCAGGCTACTATTAATTCAGTTCCAGCGATTTGACTGCACTTGTTTTACCTTCATATACTTAAAATGTAGGTGATTTAGATTATTATTATTTAGCACCATTGTCATAATATTTCACAAGCTTTATTTATTCACTAATATATCTGCATCTATCTGGGCTATCCAAGCAAACAAAATTCAATCTTAGTAAATATTTATCCATCACTTTCCAATTTGTATAAGTGCAGTTGTAACTACACTCAGAGCGATTGATATAACACATTACAGAAGCTAGCAAGACGCACGCGGAGACAGTCCGCTGCTCACCCAGGGCTCACCGCCCTGTTATGTAGGTCAAACACAGACAAACCCCGTCCCTCCCACTCTCCCAACCGGAGAGGAGAGTTACCTCTCTGCTGTTCGCGCTGTTCATTTTCATGCACTTTCTTTTTTCGCTGTTCACTCCCCGAGGGATAACTCCGCTTCATCCCGCTGATGCCGTTGGTGCACATGCATGCACTGGCAATCTGACGTGCGCGAGCACGTCAGGTTTTTTTGGGGTTTTTTTTTTTTCCACGGGCGGGGCCCCTATGAGTTTGCGGGGCCCTACCCAATGGGCCCTACGCAACGTGCGTAGTGTGCGTATTGGGTGAACCGGTACTGAGTATTTGACCATTTTAAGTCCAGGAAAGTGTGACTGCTTGTGATTCGCTGCATCTTCTTGCTTGACAAACCTGCCCTCCGTCGCCTGGTCTTCTCATTGGCTGGAGCCTTCTCTCTCCTCACTGGTTTCGCAGTTGGACGGACGCTCCTGACATGTTTTTTTTTTCCACGGCAATAAGCCACAGGAGGCCGCTGTTCCCAACAACAACGCCCCCTAAGCTGCACTAAAATAACTATTAATCACGGCCTCATGTGGCTTATGGCTTTTATAAAACTGTTATATAACTGTTACTGTATACTACCTAGTGGCACAATCACCTATACTAGTTGTGGAATCCTAGTGCCTACGATTTCACAAATGGAAAGACAGAGCAATCCAAAATGTGATTTATTCATTTATCTATCAACAAATCCCAATTCATCAGCCGAGCAATAGTTTTCCTCAAGACTGCAAAATCGTTGCCAAGCAACACAGGGGAGCATCCTTTGAGATTGGTGGCACATTACACACTACCAAATGTTTGTAATGTGTCACATGTCTTTATAAAGCATTTACAACTGCTTCCAGCTGATCAGAATCAAGGAGCAGTACAACCTGTTTCATAATCTCCTCTCTGCCATAAAACAGAAGACAACAGTGTGTGTACGATGAGAGAGAGAGAGAGAGAGAGAGAGAGAGAGAGAGAGAGAGAGAGAGAGAGAGAGAGAGAGAGAGAGAGAGAGAGAGAGAGAGAGAGAGAGAGAGAGAGAGAGAGAGAGAGAGAGAGAGAGAGAGAGAGAGAGAGAGAGAGAGAGAGAGAAAATGGTGGTGACGTGGGTGCGGCAGGACGCAATGCAATGCACTCACGGAGCACTGACACTGTCCCACGTGTTGGGGTCTCCCACCCGGTTAAACCAAGTCCATTACTGTGTGACCCAGCGAGGAAACGCGTAAATAATACAGAGGTTGAGTAACACGGGTCACTGTACCGATGGACAACCGCAGGTGCCCAGCCTGTCCTGGAGGCAGGAGGAGCTACCCGACAGCCCCACGCTCTTCTGTCAAGTCTCCAGCAGAACGCGATGTCAGACAGTACATCCTCACTGGTGCCGTTCAGCAGCTCCAGCATCTTATTTTTGGCATTTTATTTATATTTTTTGTATTATAATTATATTTAGAAGTAACCTGGCTATGACAACAATTTTTGTTTTTATTCCTCCTTACCAATTAGTTTGTCAAAATGCACGACTTTTGCAAACACCGGTCAAAGATCGCCATTTCACTCTGTAGTGAAATGGCACCAACATCTGTGCTCACGGCGGACTGGGAACTGGAGCCCAACACGGCAGGTTTCGCCCTGTCCGTACATCGGGTCATACATATTTGGCTTGTCGAAATTTACGAACGTTTGTGCGGCACGCTACTCTATACGTTTTAGGTCTCTGCTCATTGGCCAGTTTAAATTTGAGAGACATTAACCAATCACTGACGGCAGCACAGAGGCCTACCTAAGCACAGCCAAGAGGTGGCAGCATTGGACTATAGATATAAAGCTAGATGGTTGCCATAATAAAGAGGAAGTAATAATTTAAAATGATCATGTAATGTAATGTAGTCCTGGAAAATGTACTTATTGAATTGACTTAGGGTTTACAACTCGAAACTTTGACCAGAATCTCATGACTAAATGATGCCCATGGACATGCGTTCTTTAAAGATGTGGATGGCTCTTAAAAGAGCCGTTGTGGGGGTGGGGGTTGATAACCACGGTCAGGCTACTTAGGCACGCTCTCCGCGGATGCGGCGGGCCAGCTGGATGTCTTTGGGCATGATGGTGACCCGCTTGGCGTGGATGGCGCACAGGTTGGTGTCCTCGAACAGACCGACCAGGTAGGCCTCGCTGGCCTCCTGAAGAGCCATGACAGCGGAGCTCTGGAAGCGGAGGTCGGTCTTGAAGTCCTGTGCGATCTCCCTCACCAGGCGCTGGAAGGGGAGCTTGCGAATGAGGAGCTCAGTAGACTTCTGGTAACGCCGGATCTCCCTGAGCGCCACGGTGCCGGGCCTGTAACGATGGGGCTTCTTGACGCCCCCGGTAGCCGGGGCGCTCTTACGAGCAGCCTTGGTGGCGAGCTGCTTCCTGGGGGCTTTGCCTCCGGTGGATTTACGCGCGGTCTGCTTGGTTCTGGCCATTTCAAATGCGTTCTAGGAGTCGTTGTGTGGCCTCTGCAGCTAGAGCAAGAGTTTATATAGCTAGCCCCGGAAAATCACCAACGCTGATTGGTCCTTGCGAAGACCCGGAGAACAAAGCGCACTGAAAACCACGTTGCTTCCTGACACGCCCAGTTTATGTGTTGATGAGTAAGTTAAACATTTCCCGCTTTTTAAATTTGAAATGAGAACGTCGTCAGACAACGTCTATTTCTAGATAAGGTTAATATACACAGCACAACACGAAATTAAAATAACCTATAAAATACGAGTAAATACAGTAGCCTCCATAATAGTATTGAGTTTATGGTTAAATACTATACAGACAACAGGTAGACGTCAGACAATCGACGTGTAGGATGTTGGTCAAGTAAATTTTATTGTCAGTTTTCATGAATGTACAGGACAGACACAAAAAACCGAAATGCCGTTTCCCTCGATCCCGGTGCTAGACACACACATACATATAAATATATAAAAATATGAATACAAAAATCGAAATTAAATGGCGGTCGCGAATATGTACAAATGATATTATAAACAGTATGAGGACGGTAATAAACAGTAATATAGAAACAGTTGGACATAGTATAAAGGAATTACATTTATAGTGAAGAATGTGTAGTTGCGTGGAACTAGAAAATTGCATTTTAGTTGATTTGCGCTACGGGTCTGGCCACATTGTTGAATACATTTAGGGTTGGTATTGACCCTTGTCATTATACGACACCACTACACCGTCTCATTTTACAAAACTGACAGCACGGCTCAGTGACTACAGCGGGTCGTCCACAAACCTAAATAAGAGGTAATGGACCTCGTTGGACCAAGTTTTACAGTACATAAAGTCAATGTACACATTAAAAGAAAACGGGCTCTCAACGTGGTGTGGTTGGCTCTTAAAAGAGCCTTTGTGGTTGGACAGAACTAATGGGTCATCTACTTCTTCGGTGCCCTTGCCGCTGGCTTCTTGGCGGCGGGCTTCTTCGCCGCTGGTTTCTTGGCGGCCGGCTTCTTTGCCGCGGGCTTCTTGGCCGCTGGCTTTTTGGCGGCGGGCTTCTTGGCCGCTGCCTTCTTGGCGGGGGACTTCTTGACGGCGGGCTTCTTGGCGGGGGACTTCTTCGCCGCTGGTTTCTTGGCGGCCGGCTTCTTGGCGGCGACCTTCTTCTTCGGGGAAGTCTTAGGGGTGGGCTTCTTTGCCTTCTTTGGAGACTTCTTGGAATCAGCCTTCTTGACAGCCTTTTTGGGTTTAGCGGCCTGGGTCTTTTTCAACTCCTTGTTCATCTTGAATGAACCGGAGCATCCGCTTCCAGTGCCCTTGGCGTGCACCAGGGTTCCCTTAGTCAGCATGGCCTTGAGGGTCTGCTTGAGACGGGAGTTGTTCTTTACGACGTCATAACCAGTGGTTCCCAAATACTTCTTGAGGGCCACCAGAGAAACGCCGCCGCGGTCTTTGGAAGCAGCCACATGTTTGACGATGGTGTCGCTGAGAGTACCTCCAACATTCTTGGGCCGAGAGGAGGTCCTCTTCTTCTTCACTACTTTCGCCGGCGCAGAGGCGGCAGGATCAGCGGCAGCGGCGACAGGAAGTTGTTCAGCCATCTTCTCGGGTTTCGCTGGTACAAGAGTTTGCAACAGTGTATTGCCTGAATGAGTCTAGTGGGCTGTCCTTATACACGCGATGAGAACCGTACAGACTCAACAAGTGACGCCTTTTTCTGTGAGAGAGAAAAGATGTCTTCGTTTGTGTTTCCACCCTGACTTTGTCCATCTATTAATGTCAGGCAGTCGAAATATTTGACACATCTTGTTAATAAACTGCAAGAACAGTTGTTCAATTTCCACCGTGTTGAGTTGTGGGCGCCCTGGATATCGATAATGTATCTAAAAACCCGTATCTTTCCACGTGATACGGTTTCTGTGTCAATCAGTTTTCTCGGATATTTGTTTTTAACAATGCCCAAATATCATAACAAATGCGGACAGTGTTTTTTTATATGACTAACACTTCAGGGAAACGGTTGGCAGCGAGCAACGTGTCCTGTGTGTCTGTACTTTAGAATAAAATATGCGTATTTAGTAGCTGGTAAACACACGCGATAGTCGAGGCTCGCTGTGTACCAGCTAGCACATTACAGACATTCACTTCATGTTTTTGTTATTTTTACTGTAGGTTTTAATGTTATCTATTTATGTTATCCATGATACATTGCATGTATGTATTTCTTAGCAAATAAGACTATGAGGGACTTGGGCATATTGTTGGAACGTTTAATTCTTAAAATCAGATTGTTCCAGTGTTTTGGAATAGTGTTTGTCCGGCAATTCGTTTAGTTAATGTGACCCGAGAATTGGGCCTTATTGTTTAATAATTTATATATAATTTATATATTTGTAATGTATATATTAATCAATTTGATGGTTTATGAAAATGCCTACATGTGGCAACTACTACTGTCACTGTAAAGTCATCGTGTCGAGTCATCTTCCCATTACTTTAACTTTTGATTTATTTGCCCGACCAAGGCTGGAGTGGCCAGAAAGGGGAGAGATGCATAAACCATGAAAGCTACAACTCAACTTACCTACAACTTACTACAAACATTATTAGTTAATATTAGCAATAACTAATTTTAATGTTTAGTTATATATATATATATTTAGTATATAATAAATTTATATATATATATATATATATATATATATAATAAATTAGATATAACGTGTTGTTATTTGGTTTATTATGGGGTGTAGTTATAGCGTGTGGGTACATCTTTCTCAGGACACAATTCACGAGTGCCATTAATGAAGTTTAAATTAATCATTACCTGATTTAACTAATCGTCGCCTTCATCCAGCAAGATGTTAGCTGATGTTGAAGATGTTAACTGGTTCTGAGGAATGGAGATCTTAGTGAAGAATTGGGTGGTCCTTAAAAGGACCGTTTGGGTTTTCATGTCAGGGGTCTACTTGGAGCTGGTGTATTTGGTCACAGCCTTGGTGCCCTCAGACACCGCGTGCTTTGCCAGCTCACCGGGTAGGAGCAGGCGGACGGCGGTCTGGATCTCCCTAGAGGTGATGGTCGAGCGCTTGTTGTAGTGGGCGAGGCGAGACGCCTCACCGGCAATGCGCTCAAAGATGTCGTTTACGAAGGAGTTCATGATTCCCATCGCCTTGGAGGAGATGCCGGTGTCGGGGTGTACCTGCTTGAGAACCTTGTACACGTAGATGGCATAGCTTTCCTTCCTGGTCTTTCTGCGCTTCTTCCCGGGCTTGGTAGCCTTTGACGCAGCTTTCTTGGAACCCTTCTTGGGCGCGGGCTTTGGTGGTTCAGGCATGATGGGTGTCGAGAAGGTTATTGCGCTAGGGTACGGACTGCTACTTATATACTGGTCCTATGCAAATAAGCTTGTGAATGTCCTTTTATCTGGTTGGCTATGTGGTCGCGTAAGACTAAGCATGCTCTGTTTCGTAGAATGCATTGAAAATGGAGAACTGTTCAAACGTGCCATGTGCTGCTGTCGATGAACAGCAAGTTTAATAACCAGTTCATCCATGTTAATCTTAATTAATTGCCTAAACTCCCCAGACCCACACAAACAATTGCGCTATATGGGAGGCCAACATTATTTCGAGGTTTCTCATCAGAAATACAAAACTTCCACCAATGTTTTTAATTATGTTCTATTTTAGTAGACAACACGGTTGCGTTGTCTACGTATACACCCTAGTTTAGCTTAAATACAATAAACAATATAGTGCGGGTAAATGTCGTCTGAATACCTGCTTTGCTTCATGTTGCTTCAGCTCGTGTACCCGAGTCCACCTGTCATTGGTTCACAGAATTCCTGTCCGACATGAAGCTGCTGAACCCCCCGAACGCTTTCCCCTGCATACAAATTATGCCATAAGTGCACAAAACGGCAAAGTAAACGTAATCGTTCATGTAGACTGCCAAAGTTGGGGAGCAGGTTGCATCCTTTACTTTAGTCATACAGGAGGTGGAAACGTCTTTAGGAAATGTGGGTGGCTCTTAAAAGAGCCGTTGTTATATTGCCAACTTAAGCACGTTCTCCGCGGATGCGGCGGGCCAGCTGGATGTCTTTGGGCATGATGGTGACCCTCTTGGCGTGGATGGCGCACAGGTTGGTGTCCTCGAACAGACCGACCAGGTAGGCCTCGCTGGACTCCTGAAGAGCCATGACAGCGGAGCTCTGGAAGCGGAGGTCGGTCTTGAAGTCCTGTGCGATCTCCCTCACCAGGCGCTGGAAGGGGAGCTTGCGAATGAGGAGCTCTGTGGACTTCTGGTAACGCCGGATCTCCCTGAGCGCCACGGTGCCGGGCCTGTAACGATGGGGCTTCTTGACGCCTCCGGTAGCCGGGGCGCTCTTACGGGCAGCCTTAGTGGCGAGCTGCTTCCTGGGAGCTTTGCCTCCAGTGGATTTACGTGCGGTCTGCTTGGTTCTGGCCATTGTAGCAGTCTCTTCAGAATTGAAGTGTAGCGACAGTGCGCAAAGCAAGCGCTTATATAGCTAGCCCCCGGAAGGACGCCACACGCTGATTGGTCCTTGTAAATACACAGAGCGCAAATAGAGCGAGTTCATTTCACACGCCCAGCTCGGGGTTTCATAATCGCGTCAGACATTTCACGCGTTTAAATTTACGTCTTATTTCGGAATAAAATTCAACACAGTGTGCACTATAATTGCACATTGTAAGCACACATAAATATCCCATTGTGGATTCATGCTAATGATGTGAAGATAATTATGATTAATGACTAATACTACTAATAAGATGCTAATTTGCCTAACTAACCTAACCCCTGCCTAAACAGTGTGTGTGTTTATACTTCTTTGCCGACGGTATCGTGGCAACGGCTTTATTAACTTGAGTTTTTATTGAGTATAATATAGCTAATGTATATGTATATTATATGTATAATATAATTATTTGTATTATTATATTAACTGACGTAAAACTTTTACCGGCTCTAAATGTAGCCATGTTTCATCAATCTGACATTAAATTACTGAACACAGAAATAGGTAACAATCAAAGAAAACGGGCTCTCTGAGTTTTGTGGGGTGGCTCTGAAAAGAGCCTTTGGGGTTTTCAAAAAAACTGGACGTTATTGTTTACTTCTTGGGGGCTGCCTTCTTTGCTGCTTTGGGCTTTGACGCCCTCCCGGGAGCCTTCTTTGCGGCGGCCTTGGGGCTCTTGGATGACGCGATGCTCTTGCTGGTTTTTGGCTTCTTGGACGCTGCGGGCTTCTTCGCCTTCTTGGGAAGAGCCTTGCCCGGAGAAGCCTTCTTGGCGGCAGGACTTTTAGCTTTCTTTGGGGTCGATTTGCTTGCGGGGGCTGCGGTTTTCTTGACGGCGGACTTCTTGGGTTTAGGGGCGGCAGCCTTCGCCACTGGCTTCTTTGCCTCCTTGTTGATCTTGAACGAGCCGGAGGCTCCGGTGCCCTTGGTATGGACCAGCACTCCCTTCAGCAACAAGTTCTTCAAGGCGTTCTTAACGTGGGAGTTGTTCTTTGCCACGTCGTAGCCTTCGGCGGTCAATGCCTTCTTTAGCGCCGGCAGAGAAACTCCGCCGCGCTCTTTGGAGGCGGACATCACTTTGACAACCAGATCGCGGACGCTGGGTCCGGCCTTCCTGGGCTTTGCCGCTGTCTTCTTGGCTGCTTTGGGCGGCGCGGCGGCAGGCGCAGGTACGGCTTCAGACATGTTTTCGGGTGGCTATGAAACAGAGTATTGCTTCTAAACGCAAGTGGGCCGTCCTTATACACACAATGAGAACCGTACAGACTCAACCAACGACGCCTCTTTTTTCTATGCGGGAGAAGGCACCTGGTTTGTGTTTCTTCCCTGGTTGTATCCATCTGAAATGGACACACGGCCGGACAAATTGCCACGTCTTGTTAACAAACCGCAAGGAGAGTTGTTCCATTTGAACCGAGCCGAGTAGCAGGCGCCATGGATGACGAGAACGTGTCTGAGAACCCTTATCCTTTCTACGTGACCTGGCTTTAGCGTCAGTCTGTTTTCTCTGGTGTTCGTATTTAATAATCCCCACGTATTTCAACGATGCGGACACTGTTTTCTATATAACTTCAACTTCTAAAAAACAGTCGACGGAGAGAAACGTGTCCTGTGTGGATACTTTAGATTAAATTGATCATGTTCAGTAGCTGGTAAACACACGATATTCGAGACTAACTGTATTTTCTTTTAGATAGTTTTTAGTGTATTGGATATTTTTACATACATTACTGCCACGAATTTCTTAGCAAAAGACTAAAAACAAATAACGTTGGACCATAGGCATATTGTGGATATTAATTTTATTATCCTTAGATTTGTCAGAAGTCAGTTTATTGCAAAGTAGGTTTGCACATTAAGAAATGTTACTTGGTGGTTTGTGCGCGACAGTGTACAATCAACATTAGACAATAACAATCAACATAAAGGCATAGTATAATAGATAAAGTAAAGTTAAAGTAGCTGTGTGATATATTTTTTTTTACTGAGTATGTGATTGTGACGCATGCATTACTCAAAGCGTAAATAGGTGGTCAATAAATCTCTAAAAATGTATTCATTTTTTGCAAGAATTATGTAGGCCTGTTATTGCAATCTTCATAAGAATAAGACATAAGAATAGACAGCAGTAATAGCAGAAATATGGATTTAAAATGTGTTAACACAATGGTACACATTGTTACATTTTGTTGAGGAAATTATTACATTACATATATACTATTATATTTATTCTATCTAAACTTAGTTTTTTTTTCCTAGTAACCAATATATCAAAATCAAGACTTGGCTATCAAGACTTGTGAGGATATCTTATTTGTAATCTGTTCCGTTGTCATCAATTTCAGAACTTGAGGAAGCAAAATGGACCATTTACATAATGCACCAGTTCCCAGGCATAATGGCTGCACTGTAAGTTAAAAACAATAGAAACAGCTCCTATGTAAAGTTAGACATTCAAGGCAATATTAGTAGTTTATATATATATATATATATATATATATATAATTTATATATTTCAGCCCAGCTCAGTTTCCGTGTGGGTCGTACTGATACGATAGTGAATATGGCATGTTTATAGATGGGATAATACTCTTAAACAGAATTGGGTGGTCCTTAAAAGGACCGTTTAACTTTCCAAGTGCTTGTTTACTTGGAGCTGGTGTATTTGGTCACAGCCTTGGTGCCCTCAGACACCGCGTGCTTGGCCAGCTCACCGGGTAGGAGCAGGCGGACGGCGGTCTGGATTTCCCTGGAGGTGATGGTGGAGCGCTTGTTGTAGTGGGCGAGGCGAGAGGCCTCACCGGCGATGCGCTCAAAGATGTCGTTGACGAAGGAGTTCATGATTCCCATTGCCTTGGAGGAGATACCGGTGTCGGGGTGCACCTGCTTGAGCACCTTGTACACGTAGATGGCATAGCTCTCCTTCCTGGTCTTTCTGCGCTTCTTAGTGCCCTTGGTTTGGCTCTTGGAAGCGGCTTTCTTAGAGCCCTTTTTGGGCGCGGGCTTTGGTGGTTCAGGCATGATGGGTGTCGAGAAGATTATTGCACTAGATGCTTCAAGCAGAACCGCTGAGTGCATTATATATACGAGCCTCATGCAAATCATTTTGGGGACGTACCTCTATATGATTGGCTATGGGATTCTGTAAGACTGAGCATGCGCTTGGCAACTTCCGATCCGCAGATGTGAACGTACATTTACATTTAGAATAATAAGAAGAAGAAGAATTACTCATTTGATCCCGTAAGGGAAATTTGGTCTCTGCATTTAACCCAATCGTGAATAAGTGAAACACTCAGAACACAGGGATGATGAGACACACAGTGAGGTGAAGCACACACTTAAACCCGATGCAGTGAGCTGCCTGCAACAGCGGAGCTCGGGGAGCAGTGAGGGGTTAGGTGCCTTGCTCAAGGGCACTTCAGCCGTTCGCACTGGTCGGGGTTCGAACCGGCAACCCTCCGGTTACAAATTAGTTACATTTAGCTGACGTTTTTGTCCGAAGCGACTTACTATCAATACATTCGCATACACTTGTGGGGTTTGGCATGTGGACACAGTTCGAGGAGGGGGTCGACCCGCCGATCCTCCGGTAGGTGGGCTACCCGGTCTATCCACTGAGCTGTGCCGCCCCCAGGAAATCAATTGACGAGAGTAACGGCACTAGAACGCCCCTATAAACGTTTCTATTGTTTATATTTTTGCTATGCTTGCCGGTACAAGGTATCTACTGGCGTGTGTGTAACCCCCATCACGTACAATCAACTATCGCTTTTTGAAAACGGATATATCATGTTTCACATTATAAACATAACTTTGATCGTGTTCAGTAGCTGGTAAACACACGATATTAGAGACAAACATGTTTTTTTTCTTTTCGATAGTTTTTAGTGTATTGAATATTTTTACATACATTACTGCCACGCATTTCTTAGCAAAGAGCTAAAATCAAATCATGTTGGACCATGGGCATGTTGTGGATATTGATTATTATACTTGGATTTGTCAGAAGTCAGAACGTTTATTGCCAAGTAGCACATACAATGAATTCGATATGGTGGTTGGTGCGCGACAGTCAACAATCAACACAAAGGCCTTTTTTTGCCATGGTTGCCGATAACAAGGTATCTACTGAAGTTTGAGTAACCCTAACCTCCCATCACGTAAGCAACTATGGCTTTTTGAAAAAGGATATATCATGTTTCACATTATAGGGTGAATCACGACATGTACTAACTACACCCAGCAAAAGCTTTTGCGTTATTGATTTAGTGACATGGCATGCTTAAACTATAATTCATCTACGTTGCAGCGAGGAAATATCTTAATACAATTTGTGTGGCTCTTAAAAGAGCCTTTGGGTTTTAACTTGGTACGTTCTAACCGCCGAAGCCGTACAGTGTGCGTCCCTGCCTCTTCAGGGCATAGACGACATCCATGGCGGTGACGGTCTTTCTCTTGGCGTGCTCGGTGTAGGTGACGGCATCACGGATGACGTTCTCAAGGAACACCTTCAGAACACCGCGGGTCTCCTCGTAGATCAGGCCGGAGATACGCTTCACTCCACCACGGCGAGCAAGGCGGCGGATAGCGGGCTTTGTGATTCCCTGGATGTTATCACGGAGCACCTTACGGTGGCGCTTGGCGCCTCCTTTCCCGAGCCCCTTGCCTCCTTTACCGCGTCCAGACATGTTTGAGTAGCTTGCTGTAGCGAGATGTAGGCGTAGTCACGGGCTCCACATTAATGAAGGGTCAATGAGGACCTAAAAGAGACGACAGGCGGAAAATCTCCCGCACAGGCCCCGCCCAGTGCCTCTAGTCGTACATGAGTGGAAATAGTCGGTGGGCCGAGCTTCGATATTGTGAATTTCGTAAATCCGATCGGGTGTGTAAGATTTTTTTTACTGATGACATTTAAAAAAAATCACCTAAGCACTACAGACATTGTTTCCAACTTTGTTTCGCGCACATGAGACGTAAAAACCATTCAAAATGCTCACATTTTTAAACTGGCAAATTCACAAGACTGCTACAGAAATCCGCTGCGTTCCCTTGACAACAGGAAGTAAACAACGAGGGGTGACGCTTGTGTGCCACTCTCTTGAATGAATGAATGAATGCATTTTTGCCATACACTTCTAAAATTGACTGTTTGTAATACTTTTGTGTAGACGAATTTGCAACAGCTCTACCATAGGATAACGGACTGTAGTCTTGCTGATGTGGAACACCTTTCTGATGCAGATTATGGACTTCCAACTTCAGAGGTATCGATAGACAGATGTTGGTAGCATTTTGTCTAATTTTGTCTACACAGATGACACTATCTACAGACACGTGTGTATGCTAGTAGTAATACTGAAAATGAAGTGCTGCATGCATGTAGCTCCAATTGCAAATAGCCCTCTAACTCCTTTTTCCCAGACAAGTTGGGCAAAATTTGTACAATGTGCACATTCATGGGTGAACCTGCAAACCATGCAGAGTATAATTGCTGAAAATGCCATAGTGGCATATAAGCTGAACTTGGATAACATCCAAGATGTGCCAGCTAATGTTGGATACCACCGAGAGTGCTACATGCTCTTCACCAACAAAGAGCATATTGCAAGAGCACTCAAGAGGAGAGAAAAGGCAGCTCAAGACAGTGAAGGTTTATATTAATATATCCTAATTCTCTATGAGGATCTGGTTTCTACAAGTAGAACTAGAAATCAATGATGAACTGCCAGTCATGAAATGTATGTATACCCCTGTGGTCAGCACCCTGGCGAGAGTGTAGCATATGTGTAAAATATTGTAGTTTTTTTTGTGCCTGCGCATTGTTATAAGTGTCCCAATGTGTTTCCTGGACTAAAGCAAGATAAACAGAATCTATCATCTGTTTTTACCTTTATTGAGAGACATAGTATGAAATAGAGTACTTCCCCAAAAGGGTAAGGTATACAGTATGTGAGTGGAGCGGAGCGGAGCGCTCTAGAATCTTTGGTGATAACTGAGAAAGAGATTAAACTCACTTGCACAGTACACACTATGTACACAGAGTACATAGCAAAGTTCTTCAAAGAGAGAGAAACCACATGCTTCTACACCACCACTGTTCAAGTGTGTATTGGTGCGTTATGCATCTGATTCATAATTCCAAGCAGCACTTCCCTGTCACATCAGCAACACATGTAACGGCATACTACTGCTGAGAGGGATTTTCATTTTTTACCACAATAACATGCAATATGTACCACAAGTAGTGGGGAGTATGCATTCATATTGCAGACAGCATGTACTGTATATTGATACAAGGGTGCAATGTTACAAGCCATATTATGAATATACAGTGGACAACACAGGGAAGGCACACAAAAAGCAGTGCAATTTGTAGGATTAGTTCATAGCAGATTCAGGAATAGAAACAGTGTGTACCAGCATGAAAGTGTAAAGTGCTAGTGAATCTGTGTGACAGAATCAGCTGCCCTTAGGTTATCTGGGTGTGAGGTGCTGCAGTAACAGGTGGGTTCAGACGGGGAAGGAAAATGGAGTTCAGGGAGAATAGGAGAGGCAAGGTATTCATGAGGCAGCTAGATTCAGTTATTCAGTCTGAAATGTTCTGCAACTGAGGCTGTGAAGCTCTTTCACTGATGCAAGGGGGCAGAAGAGGCCATGGGAGGGGTCCTGCACAATACTGATGGCATTGCAAATGGCCTGAGTAGTGCAAGCAGCAGAGATGCTCTTTGTTGATAGTTCCCTCTCTACAGTCAGCATGTGGTCAAGGGGATCTCAGTGGTGACAGGGTGGGTGTTGGGGAAGTGAGCCTGAAGTCACCGTCACTTCTTGGGTCTCGATGTCCTTCCCATGTACTGTGTGTGTTGTCTAGATACAGATAAGGTTGAAGTAAGATAAAGACTGAAGTTAGATAATGACCAGGTTGCCAGACAGACATTACACAGAGTTATGCCTGTGAGAACATCACATTAGAGTACACTTTTGCATCTTCACATTTGAACAGAGAAGTGTTTGCCACTGTTCACACATTTGGACAGAGAAGTTTGGAATTTAACAGGGCAAAGATGCACAGATTCAACATAAGATTATAGTAAAATAAATACTAGCTAGTTGTTGATCAAATAATACACACCAAATCCTAGTGTAAAGACAACATATCTCTTAACAGAACATTCTCACTGATTTTGGATATCTTGTTCATTTGGATTTACAGACTGAATACATTTTTTAATATTCATGAAACAAAACAAATCTTACCTGGTCTAACGGAGATAAACGCACTCGTTTCTCCCTTCCTCCAACTGGATGTTTACTTCCTGGCTTTGGAGTGACGCCGGTTAAATGAATAACGTGATTGGCTAACTCAATTGAACAACGTCACAACACAAGCTTTGATTGGAGCTCAACCAAAGCTCGACCCACCACAATTTTGTGATCCTCTCTCGAAATTATCTCTAAATTATATGTAAATGTGCAACAATTCACGGTGGAAACAATCAGTAAAGTGTTCATGAATTATTTAAACAGTCGATTTTAAAATATGAGCTACACACCTTGGGGGAATATCTTAACTCAAAAACTAAGCGAGATAAAGGGACTTGGCCCACCGCCTAAAAGGCCTGACCTCATCGCAACAGTTGTATAGTATACCTGCGTGAAGTTGGCACCCCATATGTTGAAAATATGAATAAAAGTACTTTCATTCGTTTTTGCAGGTAAAACGAACGTTTATTCACAAACCGTCTTGGTGATATTCAACATTTAACAGGTTGGTGAACTTAGGTCTCTCAGCACCCCATCAACATCCAAATGACTCAAATGATTGGAATTGTTTTTGCTTCGCTTTTGCTTGTTTGTGCAGGCAAAATGAACGTTTGTGCACAAACGGTCTTTATGATATTCAACATTTAATTATTTGACCTTGGGTCACCCACCACCCCATCAATAAGAATCAGAATCACAAACAAGTTTATTGACAAGTAGGTTTGCACCGACGGAATTTGACTTGGTGCAATTGGTGCAAAAGAAAAACAGTATTAAAAAAATAAAATTAAAATAAAATATAAGTAAAATAAAGTAAAATAAAGTTAAAAATAAGGTAAAATAACTATAACTTGTATACCACACCACATTGTATACCACACCACACACCCCAGACTGTTTTCTAGCCATTTTCATCTATGTCTGTTCATCTCATTGATAACCACTGTCCATCTGTCATCTTTCATTGCATGCACCAGGCTGCTACGGATGGTCTACCAGCCTGCGGTGGCCAGTGTCACCTTCTTCACTGCCGTGTGCTGGGGAGGAAGCATTGGGAGCGGTGGTGCCAGGAAGCTGTACAAGCCGGGGAGGACGGCGAGCTCTGCAGTGGGGATGAAGCCGGACTGTGTGGAGGCGGCGACAGTGAGGAGGACGAGGGGAAAGCTGCTGGAGACCCGGAACTACCCTCTCAGCCTCACTATGCCGAACTGAAGCAACTGAAGCAACTCAGGAACACGTTCAGCCACATGCTCACTCAGCCAAGTGCCTCAAGTGCTTGGGCGCTCCCTCATCCCACCAACCATCAGGCTCAGGAAGCTCCAACACCACCAGACAAAAGACAAATGGAATGGACTGAACTCACATTCACATACACCACACCACACACCGTGGACTGTGTCCTAGCCGTCGTTATTCCAGGTCTATTCATATGTTGTACCTGGAATACCTGTATAAATTTGCACATCTTGCACCTTGCACTTTCCGCATATTTGCACTATCTATCTACTTTGCATTTTGCACCATAAACAGCTATCAAGGACACTAGTATGCATATAGGTTCTCACTCGTCACCGACCTGATTTAAGAGCTCGTATTTAATCTAATTTATTGTTTATTGTTTATTGTGTATTGACTTAGCCAGGCTCTTACTGCACATCTATCCCCTGTACTGCTGGTCACTGTGAATTTCTCCTAAGGGGGATTAACAAAGGAATATCTTATCTTATCTTATCTTAAAATAACTATATATATATATATATATATATATATATATACAATGAATACGGAGCGGTAGTGCGGGCGGAGAAAAATGGTGGTCCCGAATGAGTACACACTGTGCGTTAATGTAACGCAGGCAATCTGAAGATGCCACGTTAATGTAGCATGTAGGACTGTGTGGGGGGAGGGAGAGTCAGTGTCAGGGGAGGCTCCGGGCCTCGTTGACAAGGCTAGTGGCAGATGGGAAAAAACTGTTCTTGTGCCGTGAGGTTTTGGTCCTGATGGACCACAGCCTCCTGCAAGAGGGGAGTGACGCAAAGAGTTTGTGACCGGGGTGGGAGGGGTCATAATCCATAATCTTAGAAGAAGAAGAATTACTCCAGATGGTCTACCTCCCACCTGTAGTCAGACTCATCACCATCAGAAATGAGTCCAATGAGGGTGGTGTCATCCTCAAACT
>JAXIVH010000021.1:4598774-4651274 GCA_036785325.1 Urophycis tenuis
TTGAAGTCATTTGTATTTTGTTTGTGCACGTTTGTGGAGATGTCTGGAGGGAGGGTTTTAAGAGGCTGAAGCAAGTGGCTGACTGTTGAGAGGAGGACTCTGTTGTGACCTGTACCAGCGTTGATGAGATTGGAGTAGTATGAAGATTTGACAGTGGTGAAAGCATTCTTGCAGAAATAAACAATAAATGAACAAAAAAATAAATAACAAATAGATGCATAAAAATAAATATGTATACATCAGGTTAAGCCACTGAAGTAGACGGTGCACAGTGTTTACGTGACCCTAGCGAATGATCCGTCATATTATCGATTCACAGAGGCATGCGTGTGGGGGCTTGTGAATCCCATTACCATAATGGTTCTCTTAAGCATACATTGTATAATCAATCTAGTGAATCTCTGCTTAAAAATCAGTCAGGAACCTCAAGCAATGCGTATACAACGAGGATTTATACTCCCTCTTACTTTTCAATGGGGACTATTTGGCTTTTAGGTCCAATACTGCCACCTCTTGGGCTAGAGTTTGTATTGGAAGGTGATTGGTCAATCGTTTTGAAGTTTAAGCTGACCAATGAGCAGAGACCTGGATGAACATATAACCGAGTGTGTCACAGTGAGGTGATTCAGCGACTTTGTCAAGGAAAACTAATCATGTCGGGAAGAGGTAAGACCGGAGGCAAGGCCAGGGCGAAGGCAAAGACCCGCTCATCCCGTGCTGGGCTCCAGTTCCCCGTCGGCCGTGTGCACAGACTTCTCCGCAAAGGCAACTATGCTCATCGCGTTGGTGCCGGTGCTCCCGTCTACCTGGCGGCTGTCCTCGAGTATCTGACCGCTGAGATCCTGGAGTTGGCCGGAAACGCCGCCCGCGACAACAAGAAGACTCGCATCATCCCCCGCCATCTGCAGCTGGCCGTCCGCAACGACGAGGAGCTCAACAAGCTCCTGGGCGGAGTGACCATCGCTCAGGGCGGTGTGCTGCCCAACATCCAGGCCGTCCTCCTGCCCAAGAAGACCGAGAAGCCTGCAAAGAAGTAAATTGATCAACGATTTAAAAATGAAAAAGGCTCTTTTAAGGGCCACCCACTTAAAATCAAAGTTGCTACCCTGATTTCCCAACTAACAGAGATTGTAAAAGTTCTGCATGGTTCACAATCCAAAGGGATATAAATTTGCCAATCGTAAACGTGTTTCCATATGGGTTTCCAATGGGACTATTTTTAATTTAAGGATGAATGGTGATTTCCATCAGCCACACCGGCCCAGCAGAGGGGCACTATAAAAACTGTCAAGTGATTTAGAAGGATACCGGACTGTCCTTGAGTATAGACGAATCCGACGAAACTACCGGAAGTAAAGCGGGCGACATGACTGAGCTGCTGCTGGGCAGCGTTGCGCCAGTGCCTCCGATTGGATTGGTTGCGTCCTCTGGGATAACAGCCCGCGATTTACGACTGTCTTACTACTACTTTCATAATGTCGAGTGGGAAAACATGTTCCGTTTTCAATTGTTCAAATTAGCAGCAATAAAATTTCCAGTTTAAAGAAAAAACAATGACATACATAGAATACCCCGGGACGACTGCCCCTGTCTGTTGTGGTATGTTGTATCAACAACTCAACTTCACTTTATTGTCGTTGCACAAGAAACACAGTGATTTTTGGCAGCGACATGTCGTTGCTATGGTTTCCGGCAGACACAGAGAATGAGCAGGTGTATTATATGTATAAAATAAAAAATGTACAGAAATATAAATATAAAACTATGATAATGTAAATATATAAATAGAGTGCAAATTAACTGGATATAATTTACGGTAGATACAGTATATATACAGACAGTACTAGAAAAAGTGTCAGTGTAGGTTTGGGAATAGAAATGTGGAACATATTAGCAGCAGGGTGGAGATTTCACATTGATAGGGAGTATTGCACTGAAAGTATTGAAAATACATACAATAACACTTCACTGTCTGGTACTGTCTGGTGCTTGTCTGGCACAGATTTCCTGGGCGAGCACAAGATGAGGACATTCGCCAGAAGTGGGTGAAAAATATCAACAGACCGGGATGGGTTCCTAATAACAACAGCAGGGTATCTATCTAGAAAATACTCTTGAATACCTTTAAAACAACCGAAGGGGCGCATTGGGGCAGTAGTAACATTACTGTTATGTCTGTTGTTAACTTTTGATTTGCTCGACTGTGACTCACTCTGAGAACCAACAACGCTAGCAGTTAGCTGTACCTTACCTCCTTTTGAAATGTGAAAATTAGATAAACAATAAACAATGGTCACAAATGAAAAACATGAATTCGTTTATTTGATATCCATCAATTTATTTTATTGTTGCCAAATGGACATATATTTTTATAGTTTCCTCGTTAGCTAGCCACAGTAGTAAAAGTAGATATAATATCAACCTAGTTCCAATTATGTCTTTATTTCCCCATTCTCTACTCTAAGCTATTTTCATAAATAATCTGTAAGATCGTTTGTACCTTCATCTGTGACTGGAGGCCACTGTCTAACGTCATCAACCCAACAAGCCGTACTGCCTGGCTGTAGCTGTCATCCAGGGTGCGTTATCACGGAGGTTTGTTTACATACCGGTAACAGGTCAGTAATGGCGTCGCCACAAGATGGCAGCCTACACAGAACGGCCCTCGGATTCGTTTGGCGCCTGCCATTTTCCAGCTACTACCACCTCCATCCCAGCTACCATCTAATTGTCTATATCTGCATGTTACAAATTAAGCACGAGGCCGTTCCCAAACTACTTATCTTGTGCAGTGATGTACATCTATATCACCTGATAAGTGATTACAGTGTGTTTTGGAGACCGTATCTTTGACTGTATTATATAACTAGAATGGGGGCATATTATCCTGTCTTTTCAAACACCCAGTGCTACAACCTGGGGTGCTGTTGAATATTCAGTGTGTGCACAGTACGTCCATGAGGCGAACACGAAATTAAACTATACTATACAACTGTTAGTAAGGCCTTTCGACTCATGAATGAATAGAGGCACTGGGCGGGGTCTGTGCGGGAGATCATCCGCCTGTCGTCTCTTTCAGGTCCTCATTGACTCTTCATTTGTGTGGGGCGCGTAACTGCGCTTACACTTGCTAGTAACTACAACAAGCGACTCAATCATGTCTGGACGCGGCAAAGGAGGCAAGGGGCTCGGCAAAGGAGGCGCCAAGCGTCACCGTAAAGTGCTCCGTGATAACATCCAGGGAATCACCAAGCCCGCTATCCGCCGTCTTGCTCGCCGTGGTGGAGTGAAGCGTATCTCCGGCCTGATCTACGAGGAGACCCGCGGTGTTCTGAAGGTGTTCCTGGAGAACGTCATCCGTGATGCCGTCACCTACACCGAGCACGCCAAGAGAAAGACCGTCACCGCCATGGATGTCGTCTATGCCCTGAAGAGGCAGGGACGCACACTGTACGGCTTCGGCGGTTAAACATTTGCACCCTATTGATCTCAAAGGCTCTTTTAAGAGCCACACAAATCCTCTAAAAAGATTATTCCTTTCGCGGCAATGCGCATGGTAGTTTTCAGCCTGCTTTGTCACCAAATTAATGAAGTACAAACATTTACTGGGTTTAATGACTGCTGCCGTTCACCCTATTCCAGCCACCGCTTAAAAAAGCGAGTATTTTAATTAATTATGTTGGTAAAATGAAGGGTTAAAACTCGTTCATTTAACGTATTAAAAGAATGTGTTTATGGGATGAAAATGAATCAAAATGCGTTTAAGATGCATGTGCAATTTTATTAAAAAAATAATAATAAAACTTGTAGAAATAAAACAGTGCAGAGTGATGTTAAAAGAATGTTTTCAGTAATTTATTAGTTTTGCCTGGAAGGCTGAATGGGGATCTCTGGCCGCTCGATGCCTCACTTGAAATGAAGCTGGCAAAATATTCAACCGTGTCCTGTCTCCATTTACATTTCCCTCTTCAGGTACGAAAAACACGGTAATTGTGTAATGTGGTAGGAAGTAGGTATGTTTTGTTTATAATTAATGAGCGTCCGGACGTAAAGCTGAGAGGCGCCGAAAAGTGTTACGCGGAATCTTTTGTTGTGTGTCGCTGGTGTAGCATCGATGAGTAGCAGGAGCTAAGCCAACTAGCGTGGCTCCCAGGGCAGATTCTCCAGTCTGAGAAAGCACTGCATGCGTGCGTCTGAGAGAATACTGTGTGTTTACATTAGCAGTATGGTTATTCTCGTGTAATGTTGTGTATTAATGAATACCTGAGAATGCAAAATGTATAAGATGATGTATTTTTACACTTGTAATGAAGCTGGCAAAATATTCAAGCCTGTCCTGTCTCTTCATTTACATTTCCCTCTTCAGAGAGGACATTACACATTCCTGAATGATGGTTATGTGAAACCTACTTTCACTCGTTTATTGTAAACGTATGTGATAGGGGTTATACAAAACGAGTTCATGAAAAAAATAAACGAGAACAGTTCTCCAGTCAATTCAATTATTGGGACGGCATAGCTCAGTGGATAGAGCGGGTCAACTGACCGTAGGGTTGGCGGTTCGATCCCCTCCTCCTGTCCACATGCCAAACCCCACAAATGTATGACAAAGGTATTGATTGCACGTTGCTTTGAACAAAAGACAAATGTACTTATTGTAAGGCTCTTTGGATGAAAGCGTCTGCTAAAGTCCCAAATGTAAATGTAGATCTGCGACTCTGAAGGAGCCGAGCGAATGCTCAGGCTTACAGGATCCCATAGCCAATCGTATTGACGGACGAGGGGAAAGGATTTGCATGAGACTGGTATAATTAGGGCAGTGAAACACTGTCCGGCATTAGCATCGAGTCTCATCATGCCTGAGCCACCATCCAAACCCGCGCCCAAAAAGGGCTCCAAGAAAGCAGTCAGCAAGAGCCAAACCAAGGGCACCAAGAAGCGCAGAAAGACCAGGAAGGAGAGCTATGCCATCTACGTGTACAAGGTACTCAAGCAGGTGCACCCCGACACCGGTATCTCCTCAAAGGCGATGGGAATCATGAACTCCTTCGTCAACGACATCTTTGAGCGCATCGCCGGTGAGTCCTCTCGCCTCGCCCACTACAACAAGCGCTCCACCATCACCTCCAGGGAGATCCAGACCGCCGTCCGCCTGCTCCTGCCCGGTGAGCTGGCCAAGCACGCGGTGTCTGAGGGCACCAAGGCTGTGACCAAATACACCAGCTCCAAGTAAACACGCACTTGGAAAGTTAAACGGTCCTTTTAAGGACCACCCAATTGCTTAAACGAGCGAGTCTTCAAACGTATTTTTTACCTTGGACTGTTAACTGAGAAATGTACAATGTATATGTAATGCACGTACTTTTGTACAACTACGTATTTCTGTGTCGTTCGCATTAATATGCAAACGAGCAACACGATAGCGTGGTAGGTAGGAAATGTTTTACAACATCAGCCTCCATATTATCCGCGTCGTAGTATGGGGGGGATTTTGCTTGTAAACTTAAATACTAACGTACAACAATTTATTCCGTGATAACTCTGCTTTACCCAAGCTCATGTTGGTGATTTTAGGTTCCACACTACTACTTACACACTTGGCCATGTGTCGATGTGTTTCTATTCTAGTTGATGTATTTCTTTCATCTGAAGCTTGCCACATACATAATAGAATGAATCAACGAATTCGATCGCTTCGTGGTATTTGGATGTGTACGGTGGATGATTTTACATATTGATTAATTAATATATGAAACTACAGGTCGTCCAATTAATGTCTTCCAATATAACGTGCAGAGGTATATACAAATGTCTGTTTGCCCCTAAATCATTTAAATGTTTTTTTGTGGAGAATCATACGCCACCCACACTAAAAACGACACATAAATGTAGAATCGTGAAAATAGTTAATTAAAAGGAAAATATTCATATTGTCTTTAATTCAGAGAAAAAAGTACAGAACCCTTGGCATGAAAACGTT
This sequence comes from Urophycis tenuis, assembly GCA_036785325.1. Classification (NCBI taxonomy): domain Eukaryota; kingdom Metazoa; phylum Chordata; class Actinopteri; order Gadiformes; family Phycidae; genus Urophycis; species Urophycis tenuis. Next base: position 4,604,755 of record JAXIVH010000021.1, read on the forward strand.
CAGATTTGTGAGCTATACTTTTTTGATTGAGTTGAGTTGTAGGTCCTCTTGTAAAGTCAGGAACATCAAGCAGATGTTGTAGTTTTAGCACAAATTTATACAAATTATTCGTCTTGTTGGTTTTTAATTGGAATCATTTGGTTTTAGGTTCAATACTACCACCTATACATGAGTCCAACAAACCGGGTACCTGCCACTTTTTTGACACATCCGGGCATTTTTAGGTGAAACTACCCAGAAATATTTGAATGGGGGTCTATGAGAATTTCAGTGCATTACATTTCTGAACTTTACCCAAGTATTATATATAGCCATGTATACCGATCTAATGCTATGGCCAGCCAGCAGACCAGTTATACCAACTCTCTTCCAAGTCCTGACCGGTGTCGCTCTTTAGAAAAACTTAAATTAATCGGCAATGTCAGATGTCCCTTCACGCTGGAATCTGGTCTCGGGGCGAACGAGACGAGTAGCCAGAGGTGGACTACGGGGACATATGGAACTACCTAACCAATGAATGTATGAATCATGAATGAAGATGAGGGCACAAAAATAATCTATTTTCATTCAAGTCAAGTCACTTATTTTTATAGCGCACTTAACATGCAGAGAGCAACCATGATAGCACTAGTGCTAGGTGGTGCAGGCTAACTCGGAGCTAAACTATGATATGTAATCACAGCTCCTAGTAGTTCGCAAAGTTTCATTCATTCCTTCATTATTTTAGATTAGACATCTTTAACATCGAACATCAACTGATTTTAGCTAGCACGACTGACTGACTTTAGTCATCTGTAACGAAGTGTTTGCCGCAGACGTAAACAAATGTAGACGCCGGGTCCCACAGCCTCCCATCGGGATTCTCTCTTCCGATTGCCTGGAGCCACAAACCCCTTGTTTTCCCTTCCCTTTCTTTTGTGGCAACATCGCAAATTCCTCATTTTTTGTTGTTAGCATTGTGAAATGCAACACAGCAGCTTTTAGGGATGGTGCCTGCTCATGGAAATAGCCTACTCTTCTATCAACAGTAGTAGCAGAGTGCCTACTTCCTCCACCTAAAAGAGGGCGTGGACGTTCTGGGACTCATTAGCATATCGCTGGTGACGAGACGCTGGACTCATGCTTCCTGGACCGTGATTGGTCAATCTTTTTGAAGTATACGCTGGCCAATTAGCAGAGACTCGTATACTCTAAATCATCATGACGCGGCGAGTTGTGACATTGATTTTCTCGTGAAAACCAGTTACTATGTCGGGAAGAGGAAAGACCGGAGGCAAGGCCAGGGCGAAGGCAAAGACCCGCTCATCCCGTGCTGGGCTCCAGTTCCCCGTCGGCCGTGTGCACAGACTCCTCCGCAAAGGCAACTATGCTCATCGCGTTGGTGCCGGTGCTCCCGTTTACCTGGCAGCTGTGCTTGAGTATCTGACCGCTGAGATCCTGGAGTTGGCCGGAAACGCCGCCCGCGACAACAAGAAGACCCGCATCATCCCCCGTCATCTCCAGCTGGCCGTCCGCAACGACGAGGAGCTCAACAAGCTCCTGGGCGGAGTGACCATCGCTCAGGGCGGTGTGCTGCCCAACATCCAGGCCGTCCTCCTGCCCAAGAAGACCGAGAAGCCTGCAAAGAAGTAAAATGATCAACGATTTAAAAATGAAAAAGGCTCTTTTAAGAGCCACCCACATAATCTCAAGGCTGCAATCCTCTACCCTCATAACTGAAATTGTAAAAGGTGCACATGGTTCAGAAGATGGGCAAATTAGGCGAGCGTAACTGAATGGTTACAACACATTGAGACTAACTACTCCAGAACTATTACATAATATAACTACCATTCCAGAACACCCCGGGCATCAGTTGCCATCAGGGCAGAGACTCTGGTCCAGAGTACAAACTAACTGACTGAAGAAGCTTCTATCCCTGGGCCACGAGGTCATTCCAAATGTGTGTCTGTGTTGTTTTTAAGTATGAGTGGGCCATATCGCTATTTTTATTATTGTTTTATATTCTTATTTTTTCTCCTCTGTTTATTGTTTTCTTTTAAAAACAATTGAATACACTATTACTGTGGCAGCTACTACAATCTCGTCATGTCTTGGATGTGATGACAAATACTTCTTGAATCTTGAACAGACCCAAGGTGAATTCCCTCTGCCACACTGGTCCTATAAAAGCTGTTTTTTGATTTGAGACTTTGATCGTAGCTGGAAAATGGCAGGCTCGAAACAACACATCCTTAGGCCAGTCCGATACGCTTCTGTGTACACTTTAAGGCCCCATCTACATTAACCTGGGTAAATATAAAAACACACATTCGTAATGAAAACGATCTCCGTCCACACTATTGTTTTCATATCGTTTACGGAATGTTTTGCACCCACGTTCCACACTGAAATGATTTTGATAAACAATGATTGTCATCGTTACGCGACTCCCGCCACGCCTCTCTGTTTAGATTGCAGGCGTGCGATCAGCTGTGGGCGTTAATACACGCGGCTCTCGCTTGAGCACAACAGCGCTCGCCTTCGAATAAGTAACGAATAAGTGTTACATAGTATGCCGAGTTGTAACTGAAGATACACAAGTACATTGCTCAGATAGATCATCCTTTCCATTTCACCTGCCATGTTTGTTAAGATGATCGCCTCAGTCTCGAGCGCAAGCTTGCGGCAACCAAAAGTCATCGTTTCTAAAAGCCTCCGTGCCGTCTACCCTGATCACACTACAACGCGAACCCGGAGTTTTCACATTCATCCACCTCAGCGACCGTTTCTGAAAAGCATCGTTTTCAGCGTCGGAATTCTCCGTTCTAATGTAGGAAGCGGAACGGATAAATATGTATGCGTTTCTGGATTTAACCGAGTTAATGTACACAGGGGTTAATGTAGACAACTTAGGGGCCCTGTGCTGCTTGGCAAGTGTGGCAGAGGCAAATCTCCTTGTAATCAGAATTTGTTCTGGAATTAAATATTTCGTGAATTTTATAACTGTTTTATTACCGAGTCAAGCTCAGTTCATTTGCATAGCTTTACAATCTGGACCATGAACAACACCTACGTAGTTGGGGAAACTGGATTGCAGCTTTAAGAATATGTGGGTGGCTCTTAAAAGAGCCTTTTCATTTTTAATCGATGATCAATCTACTTCTTTGCAGGCTTCTCGGTCTTCTTGGGCAGGAGGACGGCCTGGATGTTGGGCAGCACACCGCCCTGAGCGATGGTCACTCCGCCCAGGAGCTTGTTGAGCTCCTCGTCGTTGCGGACGGCCAGCTGCAGATGGCGGGGGATGATGCGGGTCTTCTTGTTGTCGCGGGCGGCGTTTCCGGCCAACTCCAAGATCTCAGCGGTCAGATACTCGAGCACAGCCGCCAGGTAAACGGGAGCACCGGCACCAACTCGATGAGCATAGTTGCCTTTGCGGAGAAGTCTGTGCACACGGCCGACGGGGAACTGGAGCCCAGCACGGGATGAGCGGGTCTTTGCCTTCGCCCTGGCCTTGCCTCCGGTTTTACCTCTTCCAGACATGGTTAGCTTTCCTTGATGAAGTAGCTGTAACAACTCTCAGTAACACTGGCGAATATCATCATCCAGGTCTCTGCTCATTGGCCAGCTCAAACTTCAAAACGATTGACCAATCACCTTCCAATACGACCATCTAGCCCATGAGGTGGCTGTATTGGACCTGAAAGCCAAATTTTCCCAATTAAAAAGTAAGCGGGAAAACAATTCCTCATTGTATATGTTACGAGTTTCAAACTGCTAATTGAGTAACTGCAGTAACAAAATGATTTTTTTTATTCAGGTTCACTACTCTTCACTCTCCTTGATTGGATCCTGGAAAACAGATTTATGATGCGAGTGAGTAAAGGAGTGAACCACCATTTCCTGTGTGTGTGTGTGTGTGTGTGTGTGTGTGTGTGTGTGTGTGTGTGTCCTTTATGCACCGCGGTGTAACGATAACTGCTCTTTTGCGCCGCTTTCCTTTTTATCCCCATTACATTACAATTTACAATAAAATATTCTGTTATTATTAAAGATCTGGCTGGCTGTTACCTGAATTAATAAAATAATATTACACTTAACAATGAATAATGGATTTACAAGTATCCTCATTTAGGTGTATCACGCAGCAGCAGCAGCGGTTCAACGTGAGGTGGGCTTTGCGATGTCATGTTGAGGGCCGCCACCCAGGCCACATCCCCTTGCTGTGCTCTCCGGCATCCTTCCCATACAGTACATACTGCCTCCTCTGATAACTCTTCGGAACACTGAGCCATGAAGGTGTCTGTGTCCAGAGGCAAGCGTGATAAGGTGTCGACATCGATATTGGCTTTGCCTGGCCGTTATCTGATGTCAAAGTGGAAATCAGCCGGCTGCCCTACCCACTGCATTGAGCTTGGCAGTGCTCAGGATATGTGAGGGGATTATTGTCTGTAAAGAATGTGAAATGCGGCGCGTAGAACAGGCAGTCCCGAAACTTATCACATACCGCCCACTTCAAGGCGAGAAATTCACGCTGCTGTTAGTGTGCGTGACCCATATCCAATCACCCTCATCTTCCCATCCTGGTTCTGATAAAGAACTGCACCGAGACCTTTTTGAGAGGCGTCGGTGTGGAGTGTGAAGGGGCGGTTGAAATCGGGATATGCCAGCACCGGGGGATTGGTCAGCCGGTCCACAAGCTGTTCAAGGATCTGTTGGTGTTGTCCTGTCCACTCTACCAGGGCTCGAGAGGACGGCTGGTGACCTTTCGTTTTTCCTCGTGGCGGCTTGGGCTGAGCAGTATCAGGCTTTGACTGGAACAGGTCGTACATGGGCTTGACTATACATGAGAAATCCTGCACGTATGTTTGGTAATAGCTCAGAAACCCAAGCAACTGCCTGACGTCCCCAACTGTCAGTGGTGTCTTGTGTGTCAGTGCCCCCACTGCTTCAAGATCTTTGGGGTCCATTTTTACCCCTTCCGCTGACACCAAGCAGCCGACATATCGGACCTCTTTGCGGAAGAGCTCGCATTTCTCTGGCTTCAGCTTTACCCCGTGGCGTTGTAAGGCCTGGAGGACTCTGCATAACACCTGCACATGCTCATCAAAAGACCTGGAGAAGCACAGTACGTCATCGAGGCAGGGGATGCAGCACTCATCTCTCAGCGTGTCAAGCATCCCTTCCATGCTCCTTTGAAAAGCAGCCGGTGCGTTCGACAACCCAAAGGGTATTCATACCCATTCGTAGAGCCCCCATGGCGTTATGAATGCAGTTAGGTGCCATGATACTTCAGCGATAAAGCCTTGGTGGCAAGCTTTTCCCTGATCGAGGATCGAGAACCAGGTATATCCTCCCAGGGAGTGGGTGAGGTCCTGGATCCTAGGAAGGGGGTGACGGTCCATCAGTTTTGTTGTTGAGGAGCCGGTAGTCAACACATAGGCGTAAGGATCCATCTTTCTTCCTAACACAGATGAAAGGAGCTGCATATGGTGAGTGGGACTTCACGATCCACCCTTTAACCAACAGCTCCTGGATGTACTCCTTAACTTCCCTGTAGAGTGGTTTGGGGATGGACGCATAGGCCCTCTGAACTGGGATGTCATCCTTCGTCCTGATCTCCATCTGTAGGGAGGGGATACATCCTATGTCATCGCTATTGCTGGAGAATGCTCTGCATTCCTCATAGAGCACTTCCTTCACCGTCTGTGGCTGTTCATAGCTCAGGTGACTGATATCAACAGGAGGAAGCCAGGACTCAGGTGGAGAAGTGATGCCATTAATCTAGGCTTTTGTCACCTTTCTTGATGTAGAATCAGCCTGATGTGACTCTGGTGTATCGGTCTCAAGGACCTTGACGACTTGTTGGATGGTTCCCAGGGCGGTTCTCTTTGGCAGGTTGACCTCATGTTTTGAGTGATTGGAGATGGGCACCTTAATATAGGGCCGTCGGGTGTTATTGACTTCCAAGAGGCCTTCTCCTATATTCAACTGTCCTAAGGCTGCGCTTTCCTCAGCAGGTTAATATAGAACAAGGGGGTCAGAGACATCAAAGTTTGGGGGTACCCTACACCACACATGAACTGTTCGAACAGGAAGAATGAGGGTGTGGTCTTTGCCCACTCTTATAGTGACTGGATCACAGTATGTTCTAGGGGGCACCTGGATGAAATTCACAATGGCCTCCACCTGGTCATCCTCTATTGCAAATGCACTGCATAGGAGGCTAATGATTGCTGCAACTGCCTCACCAGAAGACTCCCTCCTCCCGATGATCTCCTCCAGTACATTGGCTCCTAGGAGTTGATGGGACAGCGGCAGCTGGCTGACTAGGAAAGGGGCCTGTATAGTGAGATTGGGATCATCATTTCCTGCAAGATTGACGGTGAGCTCAACCAACCCACTATACGGGACTACGTGGCCAGTGACTGCATAGACGCCCAGTTCTTCCTCTAAGACCTCAGAAATAGGTCTCACTGTATGATTAGGAATGTGAGTATCAGTCCATTGTTGTTCGATTATGCTCACTTGAGAACCTGAATCAAACAGGACTGTTGCCTGGTAACCGCCAATCAAACATTTCAGCAGGCTTTTCTTCCCAACTAGGGGTGCTTTTGTTGCTGGTTTTGCTTGAGGTGTTTTGTTGTTTGATTGGGGGAGTGGCCTACTGTTTGGGACTGACACTGTTCACTGGTCTCTGGGTGTCCCTCCACAGAGACCGAGCCCTGTTTTCCTGCACCTTGACTCGTTTCAGACATCCCACTGCTCTGTGTCTTGTTTCTCCACACACAAAGCAGTGGTTAAACTCCTGTAGGGTCTGCACAGTACATTTTGGACAAGGAGCTGTTCAGCCTCTCACCTGGATTGCGGGTTGTCCCTGCTGTGGTTGGGCAGGTCTGCTGGGGGGTGGCCGAGAAGGAGGGTTTGACTGGATGTGAGCTGGCCTAGTACGAGGGTAAGACACTTGATTATTTGTTGTACATTGATCCATGAAAGAAGCCACTATGTGTGTTAGGGTTTCCACCTGAGAAGTGAGCTGCTGTCTGGAGATTTTTATTGTCCGTTGCTTTATCCCATGACTTGTCGTTGTTGTTACAGTCTCCCGTCTCCACCTTGGCACTGTGCACTTGTGTTGTCTTTTGTCGAGGGGGTTGGCCAAATCTGCGCTGATGCTCATTCTCATCGCTTATTATTTTCATGATCTGGCTAAGGATTTTCTCATCTGTGACCAGGCTGTTTGAGATTAAAGGTCTCAGTCTCTGCCGGAGGTCAGCATGCTTTGTTCCTCATACATGAAAATCACTCACCTTTCGGCGAAATTCGCCGTTTTGAAACCAAAATAGATGACCTACTTGAGTCACGTAGATTTGATGAGAAAATATTTGTTGGGGGGGGGGGGGGGGGGGGGTAGGTTCAGAGACCGCAACGGTACGCACCGTTGGGTGACGAGTGGAAGACGAGACACAATCACTAGCGCTGAGACAACAAGAGAGTCTCTCAGCGGCAGTGATTGGGTCTCGTCTTCCACTCGTCACCCAACGGTGCGTACCATTGCAGCCTCCGCTCTAGAATCTTTGCTCTGAACCAGCCACAGAGATTCAGTGAACTGCGAACAGGTGCGCTCCAAAAGGGACCTGATTGGTTTAGAATCTACAAGCAATTCGCTTCGCTCGTGCTGACCAGAGCGTACACATCAATGGACCACCAGAAGCTGAAAGCACTCCTGGCCTCGGTGATTTTACAGTACCTGACTGAATTTGGTGAGTGATGATTTCAATCATTTTAATATTTTCTGGTATATCTAAGTTACCCAGGAGCTCTGTTGACATAGGATTAGCTAATGTTAGCTACAGCTTGATGAATTGAGTCATTGAACACAGCAGGAGAGAACGCAACGTTAGACAGCTAGCACTAAAGCTCCGGTGGAAAATGATTAGCACTACCTAACGCTAGCCTACCGTTAACATTAGCCTAACATTAGCTAGATATCGTTACTAAAGTTAGATGCTAGCTTGTATAGCTTACGGCAAATCACAAAAAAGAAAATCTGGTTAATGTTAGTGGACTCTACAATTCGCTTTTCCAGGACGTGTGGATCATTTTGAGGTGAGGGGACTGACAAGGCTGAAGGGTAAAGTGGTCCACCGTTCTATCAATAAGGCTAAACTAGAAGTTAGTGCTAAAACTAACACAAACATTATTTTTGCAGAATGAGTGTGTTAGGGGAGAAGGATTCAGCCATTGTCAAACAGCTGGATGCTGGATTGAAATGCAGCTGGAACTGGTCGTGGCTTAAACTGGAAGGCAAGGTCTCAGTAAAAGAGCAAGAGATGTCCTTTCATCTAGGGGATGTGTCATAATCAACAGACAGGGATTCGCCAGATGCATTCTCTGCCTGTTGATTCTCTCTCTGAAGTTACTAATGAGGAGGAATATGTATTGTGTTTCACATGCATGACTCCACAAGGCTGTGAGAGAAAAAAGAGGATATATCAGAAGCTGTGGCATGAGGAGACGACAACAGTCTTACGGCTCAGCATCTACATGGGATTGCTGGCTATTCTCAAGGAGTATGTCATGGTTTTCCAGGTGGGTGTTAGTTGTGCTTGGAATTACTGCAACTTGACTGCACGTGCATGCACATCCAATGTTGGCAATCAATCAATTTCATAAGAATTTGTTTTACATACACAGGGTAGCCTAGCCTGGCTGACGCGTCCACATCTCGATGAGATGGTGGTCTGGGAACTAGGTGTGCATTTTCTCGTATTTGAGGCGTGGTTTACGAATGCCTAGAGCCGTTTATTGGGCGCTACGAATGTCTATCAAATGGCGTCTGGTTCTTCACATGCTGCTTTGCGCGCGATTCATAGCCAATTGCTACTAAAAATTAGCTACTAAAATTACATTAATTGCTACAAAAGCTACTTAATACACTTTCTAAGGCTGCATCGAACGGTAACGTTGTGTCCGCTGCCATGTTGGATTAACACGCTACAAGCTGGGTGTCGCGCATAAAAGTCTTCATCGTCTTGCTGCCCCCCGTTCTGTGATTGGTTCCCTAACTCAGGGGAAAATAAGGGCGGTGGTTTCCAGGCTGTCTTTGCAGTGAGAATGAAATCGCGCGCAAAGCAGCATGGGAATTCCCAGGCTAAGGGTAGCCAGACATTGGTTCACAAACTCCATGATAGGCAGCTTGAGCTGTTCCTGGCCTTCATGGCTTGCTTCATGAAGGCCGAACACATTGCTCACATATTAACTCCTCCTTACACCCACTCTGCCTACATTAGTATATTTTATCCCTATTTTTACTTTTCTGTTGTCTGTGCTATCAGTGGAGTGTTTCCTTTTTTGCTAAGCAACCTGGGGTCTTTTGAAAAGCACTTTTGAAAAGCAAGGTATTACTCTCATTAATTTCTTCCCTTACATAGCTATCTCCCAGGGCTCTGATGGAGATGGTCCTGGAAGATCATATGCTGCTGCCCTCCAAGGAGATATATGTGGGACAGGAGGCTGACATGTTCAGGAGCCAGAATCCCAATCATGCTGTAAGTATCCTGAATCACCCGCATGACCTTTTTTCTCAATTGTTTTTGAGACTTAAAATAACAGTTTTTTGGTGTTGTGTGTCAGCTGTTGGGCTGGCATGAAATGTCTTGCAAAATACTTAGGCCATAATATTTTTGACTAATAGCTAAAGTTACGTTTCTGCAGCTCTCTCCAGGTTGGCACAAAATGCATCAAACTGATGCTTTAAAATATGGAATATTCCAAATTTTCTTCCGGGGGAGCATGCCCCGGACCACCCTAGAGGGATAATATACTTCTCTGTACTTGTCTGTCGGGACTGAAAAAGGAGTTTCTGCTTGAGCCCAATCATGCAAGAGGTCCTGGCTGCAGACCTCCACTGTGAGGTCGCTACCGCCGCAGGCTCCACTCTCAGGCCGCCTCCACTGTCAGGACAGGAAATGCACGTGGTACATTTCAAAATAAAATCGTGAATGCACTTCCGCTTAATGCACTTCCGTTTAATCGTTTTCCTCACAAATACATTAATTAGTAAACAATGTGACGTAAAATCCATTAATTCCTTGTATGAGCCCCCAATGTGGGCATTTTGATTTATTCTGTCCAAATCTAGGACAAAGAGACATCCATAACCTGTATTAATTCAAAGAAAAAAATAAAGCGTTTGATTTGGACAGTTGAAGCATTAGCCTTTGACTTTTTCAAAACACTCCTCATTAATGATTGCGATATATGTAGACTATATACACGGCACTACGTAATTTTACAACTTAGTCATTACGAAAAACAAATGGCGGGTGATATGATTCAGGCTCAATTGTCTATTTGTAGCCCACTATAAAGCTGAGGATCTTGAAAGGAACGGTCAAATAGTTGATCAATGAAAACATTTGAGGGTGGGAATAACATTGCTCAGTGCACAAATTTTCGTTTAAGTTATTACTCATATTCATAGGCCAACATCTCATAAGATGTCAAAGGCCTATACATTTTATTGTGTACTATACAGTACTTTGCTGCCTTTTCATTATTATTTAACTTTAATGCACCGCTTTTCTTTATATTTTTTATCTGTTATCCGTTTGTTTTTTTGTATTTTTATTCTTAACCACGTTTTCATGTTTCATGTTTGGTTCTATGTCTGTCTGTGCTAATTATGTTCTTGTGCTGCACCTATGTAGCACTAAATTCTACTCTAACTATTGATATCTACAGTATAAACCAAGTGAATTATTAAGCGATCAATGAGAAAAACATTAAAAAACACACCAAGTCACAACATGATCAAATGTTCTGTAGCCCTTTACTTTCGCACACAAGTCATTCATCTATGTGACATTCACAATAGGCCAATTAGTGTCTTTGGTCCATTATTTCCTCACAGAATTTTAACATGTCCTCAGTGCAGTAAAACTTGAAGTGTAAGGGCTCCAGGATTGCCTCCTTTTCATGCTCATCAACTTCTTCATTCCACAACCTCACATATTGCAGAGCAACCTCAGCCTGTTTCTCCTCCTCCATGGACAGAACATCAGGCAGGTCCACTTTGGCAGAGAACAGTTGTTTATTGGCCTCAACCCACTCTGCTGCATGTAGGCAGTAGTCATGAAGAATGCGATCTTCTTCTTCCTATGGAAAAGACAGAAAGAAAGACGTCTGTACCATAGCTGCTGCACCAACAGTATCTGACCAATAGATACTGTGACAAAGCTTACCCCTTCCACTGGTGTGTTCACGTCGGCCGGTCTGACCGAGACCTCAGCCTGCTGCTCTTCTTCCTGAACATATATAGATAAGGAAAATGAGTAGTTAGAATATTCAAAACACAAGCGCAAAAAGAAAAAATCCCATCAATGCCATCCTCTAATATGTCCACAGAGAGCTCAACAAATGTTAATTTTCCAATCATGCATTATCTAGATACTTTTTTATTTATCTATTTTTATTTTTTAAATTGCAGACAGCAGGTCTGACCTTAACTTGTGAATGGCATATTCTTTAAAGCGACCCCACAATTGCAGTACAATTGGAAAAAAAGATTTGTAAAAAAAAATATATATATATATAGGGATATGGAAATGCTGGTTTCTGACCTGAAACAAAATAAAAACTCAGATAAACTCAAACAAAATTAAAATCTGACCTCAGTAATGTCATCCACCTTCCTTTTCTTCAGCCTAAACAATGGTGGCACCTCACCTCGCAGGAGGTCTTTTGATGCATCTGTCCAGTGGGCGAACAGCTTTCCATGGCTCAAAAAATAAATAAATAAATAAATAAATAAATACAAATAAATACAAATTTCTTGTAACAAGTCAATCAAATATCAAAATATTTGCGGTCTCACCTCCACATGCATTAGTGTCTATTAAAGGGAATTAAAATATAAAATTTTACCAATACTATTTTCTGTTGCTTTTTTTTAAACCTACCTGTGTTTGGGTCAGTGGGGAGCCCATGTAGCTGCTGAGGTGCTCCAGCTACTGCAAGATGATGCCGTGTAGGCATATCAGGTGCTGGGGGTCCTGAGGTTTAAGAAATCATTATCAGCATTATATTTCAAATTATATTTCAAATTACCACTACGAAACAAAACATATCTCTTTAAATTAGTTTTTACCAAATACTGCTTGTCCAAACTTGTCCAGTGTGATGTCTTGCAAACAGTGTGACTCACGTCCTCTCTGTAGTTGCTTTTCTAAAAGCTGTGCATTTGTTTTGTTGTTTGTGTGATGTATTAGGTTTCTCTTCAAAAAACCGTGTTGAGGGTGTCATGTTATTCAGGAAGTAGTTATTTTTGCGCATACATGAAAAATGTTGCTCGGCCACCTGGCTATTTAATTAACCCTGAAGTTCTGGAACCAGGTTGATCCTCCTCAACACTTCCTGTGGGTCTTTGGTATTGGCCTCATGGAATTTGTCATACAAGACATAGTGGTCTGGGGAACCAGTGCATGGATCCCCATCTTTTTCCGGATTCTGCGACATTTCAGTCAGCCATGGTAGGGAGATCTTGAGTTTGAACTGCTGAGCTGCTGTGATGTTCTGTGGTGTCGATGCAGCCAATCTCCCTTCTTGTGGCTTGAAAGGTATCACAGCTGGCCAACGTAGGTTGACATGAGTTGCCAGACTCTGAGCAAAGTCAAAAACAGTGACACTTGGCAGGTGTTTCCAGGATAGAAGGAGGTCAGCAAAATCTCATGGCGACTCTGCACGCAGGTTAAACTTCAAACTGTACACTACACCATAGGGGCAGAGATTCACTGACCATCCACCTTCAATGGAAAATTGAAAAGAAAAAAGTTTAATAGTAAACGTGCAAGTAGCTAATCTTAGGTAGTTATCATGCAGTTAAATGTGACCCTTGCCAGATGCTCCCCAGATTTTCTGGAATATCTTGTCGTATGAGTGTCGTGTCTTCATCTCTTGCCTAACAGGCCTTGCACAGCTTACGCACAGTCGAAACCTTTTGAAATACAGACCAGAAATATAAGTAAGATAATGAATAATGCAACTCAAAACAAACATGCATGCACAACAACTGTACCTTTTGCTTCATGAGCTCATCCACCAGGCGGTCCTCTGACACCATGCTTACTTCAGCTTCAGAACTTAGCAGAGGATGGTTTTTCAAATTCTGTGTTTAAAGCCACCTCAGATTGACGTGTATTCTTTCCAATCCATGGGGCCCAGTACTCAAAACTAGGTCTTACACTGAAGCTGTTCTTTGCACGACCTGTGAAAAGTGCATGTGTCATTATTAATATGCTAAAGTGCATTGCATCAATAAGTGAGGGTAATTACAAATTTACGGAAAAATTAATATGTACATACTTTGGACAAAGCCACGAGAAATCATGTCCAGCTGTACAGAGTCCCAGAACTCTTCAATGTTAACTTCACCAGTGAAGTTCTCTGGGGCATCTTTAATGTCACTCATTGAAAAAAAGTAATTCATTGAACTAGTTGTTGTTGGGTTTTTTTTAAATATGAACGAACACTCCTTTTTTGTGTAGGTCCATGACAACTACTGGAGGATAGTAGCCACAGCAAACACAAGAAAAAGAGTAATCATGGCTTGTCAATGCCTCACAGTGGCAGTAGGCTTGCAGAACTGCATCTCTTGCAGGAATTGTCACCTTCCTTAGGCCTTCAAGTGCATTTAATACCTTGGATACCGAGACGTTGTTCTACAGAAGAGGCAAAAACAAAGCACATGTTATGCAAGATTTATACAGACAGATAGATATACCCATACACATATTTAAGTATTTGTCATAAAAAAAATATGAAACCTGACATACCTGTAGGTTAATTCTCAGCTATACACACAGTTCAATGGTCAAAATAGTATGGTCATCGAAGTTATGTAGACCATCCTGCCATTTCTGGTATCTATAGGTCATGTGACACACTGGACATCGCCGGAAATGGGTCGGTACATCTGGTGTAAATAAATCATATCATTAACACTGTGTTACATTCTCTGCAAACTTCCATAATAGCAGGCAAAACACAAATTACTTACTTTCAATTACCCCATTCATGGTGATTATTCTGGCTTTTCTGGAGATCCTTACTGACTTTTCAAGATTTACAGGTCCTGGACAGAGTGCACAAACGGTCTCTGCTGGCTGCAACTCTGTGACATAGTCTGTAAGTGCTTTTGGCTTTACAACATCATCTGGCAGGTTAGCTGGAAGATTTGTATGTCCATATACAGTGTATATACTCTACAAGTCGTGTGAAGACTTCTTCTGATGGCGGATAGAAGGTCTATTCGTGCTTTTTTGGTTTCCTGATATGTAAAGTGATGAATGCTGAGGTTTCCTCTGTTCTGAAAACATCCCAGTTCCTTTGAAATAAATGACATTTGCTTATGTTTTTGTGGACACAAGGCATCCTTGGTTTGGCACAAGGACAATGCCATGTGTTTGCTGAGGAATTGTATGTTACAAATATCCTCCCAAGGCGACTGTAATAATGTAAAGTTGGCTCATGGACTGAAAAACAAAAGTGCCTTGACCTTTCCTCAAATGACACCTCAACACAGAGGGACATGTGCTACCTGTGCATATTTTTGCCTTTTAATACAGGTTGACTTCTTTGAATCACCAAAAGGTTTTAAGTGCACCATTTCTGTTAACACTTCTTCTCTGAGGCATTCTTCTGTGGCTATGTATGTACAGTATTGTAGAGAGCGGATATGTTCACAGTGTGTAAAAGTTATTCCACTTTGTGATGCCATTTTGGAGTACTGCTTGCATTCCTCCAACTCACACTGAACCTTGTGTACTCGACCCCAGGTTTTGTGTTGTCCCTTTTGGACTGCAGAAATCCCATTTGTGGCATCCACACAGACACTCTTTAAATGATCAGCTTCTGTTACATCCTTCGATTTCTTGGGGTGCTTCCTCTGGATGTGTTTGGCCAAGTTTCTCTTCAAACACGTAACTGAACAGAGGGGACATTTGACTTTGTTAAGTTTGGATTTGGGATCTTGCGTCTCTTGGGCAGTATGGACAACAGAAGAGGAAACCAAAGGAGAAGATGATGCTGTATGTGTGTCTGCTGAGGAGTGGATGGTAGATGTTTGAATTGATTGGGCAGAGGGAACAGTACATGTGGTTGTATCTTGTTGCACAAGAAGGTCTGGAGATGGGGATATTATTGTTGGTGGAAGTAGAGTAATGGATGCAGCAGATGAACTTGGTTGCAGGGGGGGCAAGGATGAATCCTGACTTTGGAATGGTTTGCAATGGGCAGAACCTGAGATGGAAGTTTGTTGGCTGGGACAAGACATTAGGTGTGCTTCCATGTCTGTCATTCTAATAATACTTTTGTTGCAAATAGGACAATGATAATGTCCCCCATTCCTGCAGTTCAAATTGCAGCGGCAGATCTTTTTATCTAAGAGCAAGTCAAGAAAATGTTTATATTAGCGATGACAAAAAAGTCCCATGAACAAACTCACACAAATCTGTGTGTGTGGGCACATGTGTGTATCTTTAATCTAAAATACAATGGCATTACCTTCAAATGCAATGGCATTTTTCATGTGGACCTCCAAATGAGCTGAAGTCTGGCTGGTTGGCTCGGTTTGAACATGTCTTTGGGACAAAGGGGGCAGTGGAACTGACTGCAGCATGTTATGCAGCGTTCCACTGCAGGCTTTCCACCACACGGAAGAATTGAATGATGCATCTAAAAAGGATAGAAAATGCTTCACGCGTTTGAATTATAGAACATGAACTTCAAATCAAATTAATGTATACAGCCTGCAAACTTAAGATTGTCTTTGCTTGGAGGTAAAATGGCCACTTGCACCAGGTAGTGTAAATGAGGCCTTACTTATGTAAAAGTAGTAATAATGACAACGAAAATACAGCACTACGGGTTAAAGTCCGGCATTCAAAAACTTGCTTAAGTGAAAGTGGCTAAAACAAAACACTTAAGTCATTTAGTATGTTATGTTAGAAGCAAAATATACTCCAGTATCAAAGATAAAACTCTGATGGTGCGGAAGCATGCTACTTCTCAGTAATTTCAGGTACTATTCCTTTGGTTTATATACTGTAGTATACACAGAGGTAGCTAAATAAAAAAGTAAAAATGTGACATGTAGTCCTGCCCATTTTTATACCACTTGTGCCCTTAAACAGGCGATATCACTAATTAGCTAGTCGACCTCTGGCAAAACATCATGGTGTGTTGCATCAGTTGGTAGCTTGGCTGTCTCACATATCATGTTTGTGAGTTCAGAAAGACACATTTTCAACTTTGTGACGATGCCCAGCTAATGCAAGGAGAGTTACTAAAATGTTTTATACCGTTAACATTACATACAAACAAATGCGCACAGTTACTTTACGTTATGCACTAAAAAGTTCATTATCCCTGAGAATTTAAGGTGTTGATGCTAACCGCCATTGGGGAAAGTTAAATTGGACGTTATCCAACTTAGCTTAAAAACGACAACCCAAACTGACATGTAACATTTGGAAATTTGCATCATTAATGACTTTACGTTACTGTTTTTACGGCACCTATATTGACGAAGAACACAAGTAATCATGTGTTTACCTTCTGTTGATAATACAAATCAGCAACTCACCGCTACACGGGACACGCTCACTCGTTGGTCTCTCTCGAATTAAAAGGCAGGTCAAATAGAGAAGCAGTCCCCCTCCCCCCACCCCACCCCAAACAAAATGTCCTCACTTCCTGTCCTGACAGTGGAGGTGTTCTGACAGTGGAGCCTGCACCGGAAGCGTCCTCACAGTGGAGGTCTGCAGCCAGGTGCCTCTCCAATCATGCGGTACAGAAACTGCTGAGGTGATTCTTGGTCTGATTGTCTGGCACACATCAATTCCTGGAACATCTCAGTCGTTGCTTTCTCACCGAGGTGGGACCTGAGAAAACCTTTAAGCTCAAATACTGTAATTGAGTCCTTATTTACCAACATATCCTTAAAGGCCCCTGGTTTGAGGATCCTCAACACCCCTCTGACCACCTCTGCCTCTGCGAAGCCCTCTTTCATTCCCTCATCGATTTGTTTACTGATGTTGCTGTAATTTACATCAGAGCTTTGATCTCCAACCTGACCACTACTTTGAAGTCTCTGCGCTGGATGTAGGAGAGGTCCTTCAGCATTACTGATCTCTCTGCGTTTATCGGTGGCATGCGGTGTGACTATGACTCTCCTTGGTGGGGGTAGGCTGCGGTTGGTGGGGTTGCTGTAGATTCACATCATCGCAGTTTCTCACCCAGCGCTTCATACACTTGTCTCAGTTCCTCTACTGACTGTGTTGTTGTATTGGTATGAGTGTGAGGATGAGGCTGCGGTGCAAAGTTTGGGATTGTAGTGGATGGACTCTGACTAGGTGTAACCTGTGTGTTACCATCATTCAATACAACAACTGGAAAGTTAACAGAAACATCAGCATTCATCACTTTACATATCAAATCATTTAAAAGATAATTTAAAACCAACAGCTGACTCATACCTTCATCCTCAAGTCCTTGTAAGGTGTCAGAGTGCATGTAGGAGACGACGTACTCCATGCAGCCTTCTTCATTCTCTGGATTCAGCTCTTTTTTGTGTTCATTATCGTTTGCAATGTCTTTTGCAATTTGATAGATTTCATTGCTAGAGTCTGAATAGTTTTTTTTTATGCTCCATTCTAATTATTTACAAACTGTTGACATGGTGTGTGGTCCTGATGTCACTTTATAATTTATCAGTTCAGTAAATCAGTAGTATGGTGACTTGGTAAATGATGTGTGTGCGTGTTGACCTCCCGATCCCAGGTGAGATCCTCTGGTTCTGATGTGCGATGACCACAGGATCAGCGTTGTAGCCCTCTGGTAGGTAGCGTGCGCTGGTCTCTTTATTGGGGTTCACTACTCTTCATTCTCCTGGATGGGATCCTGGAAAACAGATTTATGATGCAAGTGAGTAAAGGAGTGAACCACCATTTCCTCTCCGAATCTCCGTCTGAGAGAAGAGGGGGGGGGGGGGGGGGTCCCTTTAGGCACCGCGGTGTAACGGTAACTGCTCTTTTGCGCCGCTATCCTTTTTATCCCCTTTATATTACATTACACTTTACAATAAAATATTCCGTTATTATTAAAGGTCTGGCTGGCTGTTACCTGAATTGTTAGCTTGTGTTAGAGGTCTATTACTCTTGACAGGAGCATTGATGTGACTGATGTAGCCCAATTAGCGATATTTATTCGCAGAGTGGATGTTTCCCTGAATGTCACTGAGGAGTTTGTCAGTTGTGCCAATGACAGACACCACCCCAGCTAAAAGGTAAATGTAAGTTGATATACATCAGTAGATGCACTAAGACACATCATCAGTGATGGAACCTGGGGTCATCGGGTGTTTCGGGTCTTTCAACATATTACACCCTTACCCAGGCGACCCAGGGGGGATTGATCAAGTCGTGAATTGTGTCTAAGTAGCATGTACCCACGGATCGCCCCTCTTGATCCACAACCATCTACAGGCCTTCTCAGCTGCCTCTGTGATGGCTTTGATGGCCTTTCTCTGGCGTGTACCTGTGATTCCAAACAGGCTGTATGCTTTGCAGAGAGATTGCGCTGCAAAGCCTCTACAGCCCACCTCTATTGGGCACGCCACCCCCATCTGCGGCACTCCTCCACTAAGTCGGCATACTTGCTGTCACATCGGAAAGAGTTAAACTAAACGATAAATGTACACAGCTTACACTGAACAGGGCTGGCGTGACCTTAGCCCGTAAAGTGGGTGCCGAAGCACAGGTCCCGGTAGGGGAAAGGAGGCAAAGCAATGTTTTCTAAAGTAAATAATAATATCTATTGACAAAAGGGATACACAGTAAGTAACAGTAAGACAAACTAATCCAACACAAGCAAACGACAACTATCACCAGAGAAAAGTAACTTGCCTGGGAGGAGCGGAATGACAACCAAAGAAGATAACTAAGAGAGCCTAGAGCCTACCAACAATGGTGTGAAAACCTACAAATAATGGCGTGCACGATACAGCCAGTATCAACCGTGGCATAGAGCCATGTGGTGTGGGAGAGCACAGGCTTTATCCACCCGCCCCTTTTGATTGTAATTGCCCTCAGCTGTTGTCATCACTGGGCCTGCAGGATAATCTACAGGAGGGGGCGGGGGTACCTGAGCAGAGGGGGGAAAAAGAAAAGGGATTAAAATCCTCATACAAAATAATGATGATGAGCCAACCCACCTACGTAACACTTGCATACTTACCACACTTCCTCTCATTGGCCTCTTCCATGCACTCCTCCCAGGGAAGTGTCAGCTCCAGTAGGACCACCTGTTTTATTAAATCTGAGAACAGAACTATGTCTGGTCTCAGGGTGGTTTCCGCGATGTGCTCTGGAAATATGAGCTGCTTCTTGTGCGTTTAGGCCAAGCATAACGATGGAGACGGAGTTTTCGGTGGCTGAAACCGCACTTTTTTTAAACCAGGTCCCAGGGTGGAAAAGTCGAAAACGTTTCAGGTTTTGGCTTTGTGAGAACACCAGAAACGCAAACGATGATGTCATCACCCCTCGACCCCCTGCCACCCCCTCTAGCTTTTGACCTCTTAAGACCGCGACGTCTCATAACAACAACAAGACACAATGGCGGGATACAGGCCAACGATGATGCTGACGGTGCTGCAGCAGATAATGACCCTTATTAACACTTTAGGGGGATATGTATTACAGCGAAACCGGTATATATTACAGCAAATCAATCTCATCCAGGACCTTAAAAGTAATTTGGACAGCCGCATACGCCAAATCATTACTTTAGATCCATCGCGAAGGGCTACCAGGAGGGCAACCAGGAGAAGATATTGGATAAGACCAGGCAGAACCACCAGTTGGTGGGACAACTTCGTCAATGGCATTGTCGTGGAGGATGAATGGAGGGAGAACTTCCGCATGTCCAGAGCATCTCTTGTCACCCTGAGCGAAGAACTCTGTCCATACATCGAGGACAAAGCACAGTTATGAGGGCGCCAGTTGACACTGTCAAGAAGGTTGCGATAACGCTTTATTACCTGAGCGACGAAGGACGGCTACGAAAAACAGCCTTTGGCGTGTTGCGACAGACGGTGTCCGTCGTTGTCAGACAGACATGCAAAGCAATCACTATTCATCTGGGTCCAAAATACATTAAGCTACCTTTTAAGGAGCCCGAGGTCGAATATCTGGTCTGGCCGGGCTTCCATCATGTTCATGGCATGCCACAGTGTTTAGGAGCGGTCGACGGCACTCACATTGAAATCAAGCAGCCACCTACCAACTCCAGTCAGTACATCAACAGGAAAAGCAAGTATTCCCTTAATGTGCAGGCTGTCTGTGACTATAAGTTCAGATTCATGGATGTCTGTGTGAGCTGGCCTGGGAGTGTACACGATGCACAAGTTTTTGCTACTTCAAAGCTTAACTCATACTTCCAGACTGGCAAGATCCCTTCTCTGAAAAGGCAGATTGTGGATGACGAGGAGGCTATACCAATTGTCCTTCTCGGGGACCCAGCCTACCCTCTGATGCCTTACTTGATGAAGGAATATGCTGGCGGTGGCTCCACACCTCAACAACAATATTTTGGGCTATGCTTGTGTAGGGCACGCATGGTCATTGAGTGTTCTTTTGGTCGCCTCAAGGCCAGATTCGCTGCACTGAGAAGGCCTATGGACATTTGCAGGACCTGCCCCATGTTATTTATGCTTGCTTCGTTCTCCATAACTTTTGTGAGGACAATAAGGAGACTTTGGCTGAACAATCTGTGACGGGAACAATACAACGTGAGAAAGACTTGCAGCCTCCTGCATCACGTGAGAACTGTAATGTGGGGGATGGAAAGCGAGTGAGAAGAGTGCTCACAAAGTACCTTGACCCTTAACAAAAGACTGTCCGAGACTGTGAATTGCTTACTGATTGTCATTTTGAAGTGTTGTGAATGTGTGTCCAGGGAGAATGACCTGAACAAAAACTGTCTGACACTGAATTGTTGGTTACTTGGAAATTGTAGTGAGCTATCAGTTACTCTGCCATAAATAAAGCTTCACTACTCAAAAGCTACCACCCTGTCAAAAGTTGCACTAATTTCAACATACATATTTAAGTTGAACAAAATTGAATGCACATGTGTAAGATAGATAGATAGATATAAACTGTATTGTATGGAGGATCAATTGTGACATATCTTTACTTATATCTATCAATATATCTTTCATTTTGAGTGTCAATCTATTGGAGGGGGCTGTGCATGGTGGTAGGGGTGGTGGGGCTGTGCATGGTGGTGAGCAGGGTGTGGTGGTAGATGGGTGGGGGGGGGGGGGTGGGGGGTTAAAGTCCAGGGGGAGAGAGGTTGTGTGCAGGTGTCCGGGGTTGAATGAGTGTGTGTGTGTGTGTGTGTGGGGGGGGGGGGCTGGGAATGGGAGTGGTGGGAGGGGGAGAATGGGTGGGGGTTGATGTCAGCGTCCAATGTTTGTGCGGGCGGAGAGCAGAGAAAGAAGGGGGGTCAGTGCTGAGTGGGAGTTCAGCATCCTGACTGCCTGGTGGATGAAGCTGTCCTTCAGTCTGCTGGTCCTTGCCTTGAGACTCCTCATCCTCCTCCCAGAGGGCAGGAGGTTGAAGAGGCAGTGAGAGGGGTGGGTGGAGTCACCCGCAATGCTGAGTGCTTTGCGGGACAGGCGTGTGTTGTAGATGTCTTGCAGGGAGGGGAGGGGAGCACCGACGATCTTCTCAGCTGCTCTCACTATGCACTGCAGGGTCTTCCTACAGGATGCAGTGCAGCCGCCGTACCACACAGTGATGCAGCTGGTCAAGATGCTCTCGGTGGTTCCCCGGTAGAAGGAGTACATGATGGGGGCAGGTGCTCTCGCTCTCCGAAGTTTGCGGAGAAAGTAGAGGCGCTGCTGAGCTTTGCCGGCCAGTGTTGTGGTGTTGCAGTTCCAGGAGAGGTCCTCAGTGAGATGCACCCCCAGGAACTTGGTGCTGCTCACTCTCTCCCCAGCAGCACCATCGATGGTCAGTGGGGGGTGCTGGGCGGAGGCTCTGCGGAAGTCGACAACAATCTCCTTCGTCTTCTGCACGTTGAGAGAGAGATTGTTGTCCCTGCACCACACGGCCAGCTGGCTCACCTCTTCCCTGTAGTTTGACTCATCGTTGTGGTTGATGAGTCCCACCACAGTCGTGTCATCCGCAAACTTGACGAAGAGGTTGTTGTTGAAGGATGGAGTGCAGTCGTGGGTCAGCAGGGTGAAGAGAAGGGGGCTCAGCACGCATCCTTGGGAGGCCCCTGTGTTCAGCATGATTGTGCTGGATGCGTTCCTGCCGACCCTGACTACCTGCGGTCTTCCGGTCAGGAAGTCCAACAACCAGTTACACAGTGAGGTCTGTAGTCCTAGACAGTCCAGCTTCCTGATCAGCTGCTGAGGGATGATCGTGTTGAAGGCTGAACTAAAGTCAAGGAACAGCATCCTCACATACGAGTCCTTGGTCTCCAGGTGGGTGAGGGCTGAGTGGAGGACGGTGGAGATTGCATCATCGGTCGACCTGTTGGCCCGATATGCAAACTGGTATGGGTCCAGTGAAGGTGGGAGGATGGATTTGATGTGTTGCATGACCAGCCGCTCGAAGCACTTCATGATGATGGGGGTCAGTGCAACGGGGCGGTAGTCGTTGAAGCAGGATGGAGAGGCCTTCTTCGGAACCGGGATGATGGTGGTGCTCTTGAAGCAAGTGGGGACAACAGCTTGGCTCAGGGAGGTGTTGAACATGTCTGTGAGGACATCTGTGAGCTCCTCTGCACATTCCTTCAGCACACGACCAGGAATGTTGTCAGGCCCTGCAGCCTTGCGAGCGTTGATCCTGGAGAGGGATCTCCTCACACTGGCTGGCGAGAGGCACAACACCTGGTCATCTGCAGGGGGTGGTGACTTCTGTGCAGGGGTGCTGTTGTCTGCTTCAAACCGTCTGAAGAAGTTGTTTAGATCGTTCAGCAGAGTGGTGTCACTGTCACAGGTCTGTGGTCGGGGTTTATAGTCCGTGATGGTCTGTATCCCCTGCCACAGGCTCCTAGTGTCTCTGCTGTCACTGAAGTGTTCGGATATCCTGGCACTGTACTGCCTCTTAGCTAGCTTGATGCCCCGGATCAGGTTGGCTCTCGCTAATCTCAGGCCAGCCTCATCACCTGCTCTAAAAGCAGCATCCCGGGCTCTCAGTAAACCACGGACTTCCCCCGTCAGCCATGGTTTCTGGTTGGCCCGTACTGTGATGGTCTTGGTGTCTGTGACATCATCAATGCATTTGCTGATGTAGGCAGTAGCAGTGTCCGAATACTCCTGGATATTGGTGTGTTGGTTGTAGGTGGCTGCCTGCTTAAACATGGCCCAGTCAGTGGTGTTAAAGCAGTCCTGTAGTGTTGAGGAAGCACCCTCTGGCCACACCCGTACCTGCTTCTGGACTGGTCTGGTGACTTTGACCTTAGGCCTGTATGCTGGCATTATCATAACAGTACTGTGGTCTGAAGCGCCAAGGTGGGGGAGGGGTGAGGCTTTGTATGCTCCTCGCTGTGTGGTGTAGACCAGGTCTAGAGTGTTATTTCCTCGTGTAGGAAAGTCTATGTGCTGGTACACATGAGGAAACACTGTCTTAAGGTTGGCATGGTTGAAATCCCCGACCCCATTTAGGGTGCAGGTGTTGGTAAACTCTGCTTTCTTAAATCCAAGTTCACCGCAACAGTCTACCAGATTGTTTTAGAGGACTTCATGATTCCTTCTGCTGAGGATCTGTATGGAGATGCAGATTTCATCTTGCAGCAGGATCTGGCCACTGCCCATACCGCCAGAAACACCAAAACCTGGTTTGATGCCCATGCCATCACAGTGCTTGACTGGCCAGCCAACTCGCCG
This sequence comes from Urophycis tenuis, assembly GCA_036785325.1. Lineage (NCBI taxonomy): Eukaryota > Metazoa > Chordata > Actinopteri > Gadiformes > Phycidae > Urophycis > Urophycis tenuis. The sequence goes on from JAXIVH010000021.1 coordinate 4,628,693, forward strand.
GACATAAACCCCATTGACAATCTATGGGGTATTCAAGAGGAAAATGAGGGGCACCAGATCCAACAACAAAGAGCTGACAGCAAGCATCAAGGGAATCCCAACCAAGTATTGAAGTTTGACGTATCGTTTTAAAAGTACCATATTTTGGTTGATTGATCCTAATTTTTTTCTGCACAAACTGAGAAGTAAATGGTGATTCACAGTATTCTAATTTTTTGAATTCCTGTTTTCATGGGTTTTATGAGCTAGAAACCCAAATTATGTACAAATAAATACTTGAGATCGTTGAAATTGTGGGCCCTGAAACTATAATCTATGAAAGTTTAACTTTTTAAATGGAATTGTGGAAATAAAACAACTTTTCCATGATATTCTAATTTTTCGGAAAGGGTCTGTATATGAATACAATAGTCCATAAGGATGATGCTACTAAGATGATACTACATAAAAACAAGGTCCACATTAATGTGCTGACCCTGTGAGTTCAAGTATGTTTGGTAAGGTGCAAAAAGGTTATGGGCAAAATAAGGTAATTATGTAGGCCTGGTACAAGACACCTGTAGCAGGGCGGAGATGTAGTGTGAACAAAAGACTGACAGACTGTGTAAAGTTTACTAATTGTGATTTTGAAAAGTGTTGTGAATGTGTGTCTAGTGAAAATGAACGAATGCAAGGGCAAACACTTTCTGAAATCTTTTGATTTTATTTAAAGTCTTTACCATTGTGCAAAAATACACACACATACACTATAGCAGAACAACAAAGTATTCATAGAGTTTTTAAAAAGTGCAAATGTAAAAAAAAAAAAAAAACACTGTCCTCAGGAGACACACACAAACTATATACAATAAAGTGTCCGTGAAGTGCAAACATGCACAAAAGTCACTTGTAGACTACTCCGTGTCATCTGCCTGCAGCAGCTTTCGCCTGAATGAAAACGTTTCATTCTCTGGGGACCGTACTGGTCGAGGTGTGTAGGGGAGCTGATAGTGCCTAGGTGTATGATGGTGGACTGGTGTAGTGGGGTGCAGTGGGTACCCATGGTATTGTCCGCTGCTGCTGTGGGAGTGTACAAACTGCTGCTGTGGGGGTCGGTCCATCATTTCCCTAATCAGGGCAAAGCCATTGTCGATGGAGTTGCAGGTTCGTTCAACAATTGCGTTCATGCTCTGCACATTGGTGGCCATGTTCGCTGCGCTCTCAATGTAGCTCCTGGTCGACTCCTCAGCCGACTCCTCAGCCAGCTCCAGCAGCCTCCTCTTTATTTTTAGATCCTCTTCCACCAGGTCAGTCCTTTCCTCTTCAGCCGGTCCCCTCTGTGGCTGTCCAGCTTTGCCTTGAATAAAGCAGAGCATTCATTAATACACAGGATAAGGTGTTACAATCCTTGTGCCATATTCCCAGGTAAAAACACATTCAGAAGCCCCTGACCAAATTAACCTAACAAGCAAGCTGGCCACAAAGCTACCAACCAATGGTCTAAAACATAATACAAATGGCCCGTCTAACAGCAGTATGTCATTGGGGTTATCAAGTGGGCGGAACAACATTAGTATTGGGCAAAACAAGCTAAGGCCGAAGCTATGTTGGGAGTTATGTACTAACGCAACAAATGTGCATACTAGTGTGGCATATAGCCAGCTAGCTTAGCTTGAAATCATGAGCCTACCTGGAGCAAATGCCGGCGCTGTTTTACAACGCTATGAGGAAGACATTCGAGGGAGTCCTCCGAATGTGGTGATGGCGATACAGACGAAGATTCATCAGGCGAAGACGACTCCAACAGGTCACCCGTCTCGATTGGACAATCGATGCAGTTCGTAGCAGGCGAGCCAGCCCAGATATCCTGGCAGAGCTCGTAAAAAACCAAGACCACTCGTCCTTGGCCACTTCGACGCCCAGTGTCGACGGCCTGTCTGTATTTACCACGGATATTCTCAAGCTTCGAGGTGATCTGAGTCTTCGTAATCGCCATGCCATCGTGAGGGAAGTCCTCTGTGCGCTCCTTCGGATACCGGGCTTGAAATGCGTCTGTCAAGTCCTTGTATTTAGACTGACAGGACTCCTAGTCAACATCGTCTTGTAACTCACTATCCGTCCACACAAAGGATTCTGCTTTCCTTTCGCTCGCCATCTTCGTAGTTTGTTGTTGTTCGGTTACTTCTTCTTGGACTGTCTGTTTGTATTCAGCGCGCATTCTTTATGCGCATGCTCCGCCTCTTCTTCTTCGTTTTTTGCTTGATTTCTGTAGCTGAAACAGCGCCACACACAGGCCTGGAATATGTACTACAGCGTTTCTAGGGCTAGATGCGTTTCAGCAATGACTCCATCGTTACGGAGAAATGTCTGGCCCCCCTGCTGAGAAAAATGGGGGGGGGGGGGGGGGAGAGATTGTTTTCTAAATCTGGCTTCGTCTGGATGTGGCCTTATTTATAAACTATGGTGCATCAAGCAAACAATACAGGGTTAGCAAAATCTAAGCCCTTACTCCCCTAGCAACCCAATTGCATCGAAATATATAATACCTGTGTCAAGTCAATTTAATTAAGGGAATATATTCCTGTTGAGAAGTGATGTGTGCGCAAGATGAGACCTTGCTTTATCCTTGTAATACGAATTGATGGTCATTATAAATTATTTCATTGTTGTCCCAGTTCAGCTCTGACTGGATCAGTCCCAGCCCGGTCTCCTGGGTGAGGCTGTGACGTTGAACAATCTGAAACACTGAAAGGTCCGCGGCTTGATCACGAATGATGTCTCCAGGTGTAGCAGTAGATTTATTGCTAAAGATGAGTCAATATCTTGCCTGAGAGAAAGCATCTGACAAATGTGCAGATATAGTTCTCTAGAGCATTAAAACTCATTTCACATTTAAATGTTACAAGCAGTTAAACTTATGTATATACAAATTATCAAGTACTTGGGATCAAGCAAATTGCCCACAGATACAGACAGAAATACTTTAATAATCCCAGAGGTATATTGCTTTCGTTACAAATACTCCAGTTGAATGGTAAAATGGTAAAGGGAAAAGAAAAACAGTATAGAATATATAACAGTGAAGTATAAAATAGACAAATATACACAATGTCTATACATACATACAGTAAGTTGAAATTAGAAATATAAAGGTATGTGAAATCAGTGAGTGTCCAAGTTATAAAGTGATATGGGACCACTTAAAGAGAAGCGGTGGCTGACTCTGAGGGAGGTGTTGTATAGTTTGATGACTACTGGCAGGATGGACTTCTGTGTCGCATCTCAGTGAAAGGAGTCTTCTGCTGAAGGTATTTAATAATCCCCAAATATTTCTACAATGCGGACAGTGCCTTATATGACTTATATGGAGAAAAAAAAACACTCAACAGAAAGATCCATGTCCTGTGTTTCAGTACGTTAGATTAAAATGGTCATGTTCAGTAGCTGGTAAACACACACGATATTTGAGACTTAACATGTTAGTTTTTTTCTTTGATTGCTTTTAGCGTATTGAATGTTTATTCACATGATACATTACTGCCACGCATTCGGAAGAGACAAAAAAAAGTGATGTTGAAACATTTAGGCATATTCGTGGTTATTGATAATTATCCTTATATTTCTCCATGCAGGTCTCTGCTAATTGGCCAGCTTATACTTCAAAAGAATTGACCAATCACGGTCCAAAACATGGCTAACTGTTCTGTCCAATAGGTGGTAGTATTGAGCCTAAAACAAAATTATTCCAATAAGGTATGGATAAAAACTAATAGGACGAATTATATGTATAAATTTGTGTTAAAACTAGTTTCTGCTTGATTTTCCTGACTTTAATAGTAGATCTACAACTCAATCAATTCTTTGCGGAAGGAAGAAAAATAAGTATCTCACAAATCTGAAAACGTTTTCATGTAAAAGGTTTCTCTGAATTAAAGACAATATTAAAATTCTTCCTTTTCCTTCATTTTTGATTCCACATTTTAATGCGTTGTTTTTTTTTAGTGTAGGAGGCATATGATTCTCCTAAAAAAAAAAAAATGAGCAAACATTTCAGACATTTTGTATGTACCTCTAACCGAGTAGGCCTACGTCATACTGGAAAGACATCAATTGGGCGACCAATTGTAGTTTCATATATTGATCGATATGTAAAACCAACCACCACACTTATTTAACATAGATTTCGTTCATAGGTATTCTATTACGTAGATCCACTAATGCGAGTTTCAAATGAAAGACGGCAAGGTATTTAGAATAGAAACACATCGACACATGGTGAATGGCCAATAAGTGGAATCCAAATCAATCACCAAAACCAGCTTGGGTAGAGCAGAGTCAGCATGAAATAAATTCCGTGTTATACGTTAGTATCCAAATCGACCAACTTCAAATTCCCGTACCAGGACGCGCATAATATCGAGGCTCCTACTTGCAATCTTAAGCTTTTGTTAAGCTACAAGGCACGAAACAAAGACAGTTTCGTTGTAGGTGCAAAAGTACCCCGCATACATTCTCAGTTCCAGTCCAAGAATGTAAAAAGTACGGATGAGGGCTTGCTCGTTCATGCAATTGAGTGGTCCTTAAAAGGACCGTTCGGGTTTCCATGCACCAGGAGTCTACTTGGAGCTGGTGTATTTGGTCACAGCCTTGGTGCCCTCAGACACCGCGTGCTTGGCCAGCTCACCGGGCAGGAGCAGGCGGACGGCGGTCTGGATCTCCCTGGAGGTGATGGTGGAGCGCTTGTTGTAGTGGGCGAGGCGAGAGGCCTCACCGGCTATGCGCTCGAAGATGTCGTTGACGAAGGAATTCATGATTCCCATCGCCTTGGAGGAGATACCGGTGTCGGGGTGCACCTGCTTGAGCACCTTGTACACGTAGATGGCATAGCTCTCCTTCCTGGTCTTTCTGCGCTTCTTGGTGCCCTTGGTTTGGCTCTTGCTGACTGCTTTCTTGGAACCCTTTTTGGGCGCGGGTTTGGATGGTGGCTCAGGCATGATGAGACTCGATGCTGATGCCGGACAGTGTTTCACTGCCCTACTTATACCAGTCTCATGCAAATCTTCTCCCCTCATCCCTCAATATGATTGGCTATGGGATCCTGTAAGCCTGAGCATGCGCTCGGCTCCTTCAGAGTCGCAGATCTACATTTACATTTGGGACTTTAGCAGACGCTTTCATCCAAAGAGCCTTACAATAAGTACATTTGTCTTTTGTTCAAATCGACTTGCAATCATTACTTTTGTCATACATTCGTGGGGTTTGGCATGTGGACAGGAGGAGGGGATCGAACCGCCAACCCTACGGTTGGTGGACCCGCTCTATCCACTGAGCTATGCCGCCCCCAATAATTGAATTGACTGGAGAACTGTTCTCGTTTTGTATAACCCCTATCACATACGTTTACAATAAATGAGTGAAAGTAGGTTGTTGTGTATTAAAGGTGTATAAATGACGGAGCAGAAACAGTGTAGCCTAACGGTACTTTACTCATGGCAGGAGAGACATGGCATCGCTACAGCAAACGTAACTTCCCCCATGTATACCTACTTCCTGTGTCACATTAAAAGTACAGGACACAACATAGGTTTCACATTATAATTCTATGATTATAACCAACATAGGAGTGTGTTGTCCTCTCTGAAGAGGGAAATGTAAATGAAGAGACAGGACACGCTTGAATCTTTTGCCAGCTTCATTACAAGTGTAAAAATACATCATTTTGTACATTTTGCATTCTCAGGTATTCATTAATACACAACATTACACGAGAATAACCATACTGCTAATGTACACACATAGTATTCTCTCAGACGCACGCATGCAGTGCTTTCTCAGACTGGAGAATCTGCCCTGGGAGCCACGCTAGTTGGCTTAGCTTCTGCTACTCATCGATGCTACACCAGCGACACACAACAAAAGATACCGCATAACACTTTCCGGCGCCTCTCGGCTTTACGTCCGGGCGCTCATTAACTATAAACTACTACCTACCACATTGCACTGTTACCGTGTTTTCCGTACCTGAAGAGGGAAAGGTAAATTAAGAGACAGGAATTACAAGTGAGGCATCGAGCGGCCAGAGATCCCCCTTCAGCCTTTTAGGCAAAACTAATCAATTGCTGAAAACACATCATTTTCACATCACTCCGCTACTCTGCTCTACTTCTGTTATGAGCTCTCTTCTGTTATGAGATTTTTTATTGTTACAAATGAGCATGTATCTTAAAACCATTATGATCCATTTTTATCCCATGAACATACTTTTAGTACCTCAATTGAATGAGTTTGACCCTTTTTACCATCTTTTTATGCTATTTATTGTACATTTACCCACATGACATCACTCACGTTGCATGCGGTACCAGGAATAGGGTGAACGACAGCAGTCATTACACCCAGCATATGGTTGTACTTCGTTTAGTTGGCGCAATCGCAGGCTTGAAAATACCATGCGCATTACCGGGAAAGGAACAATCTTTTTGAAGGATTTGTGTGGCTCTTAAAAGAGCCTTTGAGTTCAATAGGGTGCAAATGTTTAACCGCCGAAGCCGTACAGTGTGCGTCCCTGCCTCTTCAGGGCATAGACGACATCCATGGCGGTTACGGTCTTTCTCTTGGCGTGCTCGGTGTAGGTGACGGCATCACGGATGACGTTTTCCAGGAACACCTTGAGAACACCGCGGGTCTCCTCGTAGATCAGGCCAGAGATACGCTTCACTCCACCACGGCGAGCAAGACGGCGGATAGCGGGCTTGGTGATTCCCTGGATGTTATCACGAAGCACTTTACGGTGGCGCTTTGCGCCTCCTTTGCCGAGCCCCTTTCCTCCTTTACCGCGTCCAGACATGATAGAATCGCTTGTTGTAGCAAGTGTAAGCGTTGGTACGCGCTCCACATTAATGAAGGGTCACTGAGGACCTAAAAGAGACGACAGGCGGAAGCTCTCCCGCACAGACCCCGCCCAGTGCCTCTATTCATACATGAGTGGAAAGGCCTTACCTCATCGTAACAGTTGTATATTATAGTTTAATTTCGTGTTCGCCTCATGGACGTACTGTGCACACACTGAATATTCAACAGCACCCCAGGTTGTAGCACTGGGTGTTTGAAAAGACAGGACAATATGCCCCATTCTAGTTATGTAATAGTCAAATCTAAGGTCTCCAAAACACACTAATCACTTATCAAGTGATATAGATGTACAACTACACAAGATAAGTAGTTTGGGAACGGCTTTCGTGCTTAATTCGTAACGTGAAGATATAGAGAATTAGATGGTAACTGGGATGGAGGTGACCGTAGCTGGAAAATGGCAGGCGCCAAACAAAACGTTTCTGCTTCTATTTGAATTTGAATTTCCACTCAAGGACAATCCGGTACCCTTCTGTGTAAACGTCAAGTGGGTTTTTAATGCGCCTCTGCGGTAGAGGAAAATCACCATCTGTTCTTAAATTAAAGTATTGAGTCCCGTTATGTTGTAACTAATGAGTTAAGTTTACGATCGGCTCATTTGTACATCTTTGTTCTGAACCATGTACAACATGTATAATCTCAGTTGATTGGAATAACAGGATTGCTGCTTTGAGATTTGTGGGTGGCCCTTAAAAGAGCCTTTTGATTTTAAACAATCGATGCCAATCTACTTCTTTGCAGGCTTCTCTGTCTTCTTGGGCAGGAGGACGGCCTGGATGTTGGGCAGCACACCGCCCTGAGCGATGGTCACTCCGCCCAGGAGCTTGTTGAGCTCCTCATCGTTACGGACGGCCAGCTGCAGATGGCGGGGGATGATGCGAGTCTTCTTGTTGTCGCGGGCGGCGTTTCCAGCCAACTCCAGGATCTCAGCGGTCAGATACTCGAGCACAGCCGCCAGGTAGACGGGAGCACCGGCACCAACGCGATGAGCATAGTTGCCTTTGCGGAGGAGTCTGTGCACACGGCCGACGGGGAACTGGAGCCCAGCACGGGATGAGCGGGTCTTTGCCTTCGCCCTGGCCTTGCCTCCGGTTTTACCTCTTCCAGACATGATTAGCTTTCCTTGACGAAGTAGCTGCAACAACTTCCAGCAACACACTGGCGTATATGTTCATCCAGGTCTCTGCTCATTGGCCAGCTCAAACTTCAAAACGATTGACCAATCACCTTCCAATACAACCTCTAGCCCAAGAGGTGGCAGTATTGGACCTAAAAGTCAAATATCCCCCATTGCAAAGCAAAGAAGGAGTACAATTCCTTGTTGTTTACAAATTGCTTGAGGTTCCTGACTGATTTTTAAGCATAGATTCACCACATTGATTATTCAATGTATGCTTAAGAGAACTAATAAGGTAATGGATTTCACAAGCCCCCACACACATTTCCTTCGTGAATCGATAACATGACTGCAATGTTGCCAGATTGGGCGAGCGGGCGGGCGGGCACTCGCCCAATTGGGCTTCTTTTGACTACGTCTGGGGGGGGGGACCAAATTATATTCCTCCATGGCTGCTTACGCTGATCCAGAGGTAAACTTTATTAACAGAAAAATGGCGAGCATCTCACCAAGCAAAATTTTGCTCAAGCCTGCCTAAGTTATTTAAATACTTCATACTATGGATATCTGAAAATATTTACAAATGGTTCTATAGATCCCAAAGAGCAATGTGGTATTGGTATATTTTCCAGAATTTGAAAAAGGATACGGATATAGAGTGAGTGACTTTTTATCAGTTTACTCAATAGAGATGACTGCAATAATAACCGCTCTTAGATGGGTTGTAGATACTAAACCTCGTAGAACAGTAATATGTACTGATGCTATGGCAGTACTACAAAGTTTTACAACAGGTAATTCAATATGTGAAGATTTGGTAATAGAGGTAAAGCATCTTCAGCCAGATACTACCATAGGAACCAGAGCAGTGTTGGAGGGAAAATAATCACCTCAAAGGGGCTAGACCAGTCCTTCTCAAAGTGTGGGGTGTGCCCCACTGGTGGGGAACGGAGACATGACAGGTGGGGCGCGACAAACGGGAGGGAATTTTCAATTTCATGCCTATCTTACTAAAAATGCTATTGACAATAAAGATCATTCACTCTAAACAAAACACACACACATCTAGTAATAATTAATAGCTAAAATTATTTTTTTTAAAAAGCATTAGGAGACCGGAGAAAAATGTAACCTGGAACTTAAAGAGCAAAAACAATGATTGATGTCGGAATGTTAATTGCAGCGGGCCAATATTTGCAGCGGTACAACAAGGCAGCAGGTAACTGTGAGCAACATGGATAAATTTGTGACACGGACCACAAAAGAGCCAGCACCATCACACACACAAGACAAGACAGAGGGGCCAAGTCAACCAAAAATCCAACCGAAAAGAAAATATGACGAAAGCTATCTTGGTCTCGGATGTTTCAGTGGTCGGTGCAGAGGAGAGACCAATGTGTGTTCTGTGTCTGAAGCCGTTAGCAGCAGACAGCATGAGACCAAACAAATTAAGAAGACACCTGGAGACAACACACCCCAGTCACGCTACAAAACCACTGGATTTCTTTACTGTAAAAGAAAATTGGCAGAATATCGACAGCAGGAGCAACACATGGTAAAGGCTCAGGGTCAGTTAACTGTCAAGCACAAATGGCCTCATACAAAGTTGCATACAGAATCGCCCAATGCAAAAAGCCACATACAATTGCTGAGAAGCTGAGAGATTGCCCGCTGCTCTTGACATGGTGACAGCAATGATGGATGAGAAAAGCGCAGCCAAATTGAAAACTATCCCTCTTTCAAATGACACAATTGCGAGGCGTATATGTGACATGTGCGATGATCTCGAAGATCAACTCATACAAAAAATAAAAGACTCGTTTTGCATTGCAAGTGGATGAGGCTACCGACAGCAATAAAGACAGTTTGGTTATTTCATACGTCCGCTTTGTGAACGGCGAGTCAATGTGTGAGGATTTGCTGTTTTGCAAATACATAAAAAAGAGAGCCACGGCTGATGTTACTTACTTCAAAGAACACGGTCTTAAATGGGAAAATTGTGTGGGCTTTTGCTCTGATGGCGCACAGACCATGGCAGGGAAAAGAAACGGGCTGCAGGCACTTATCAAGAAGGTTGCTCCAGATGTGCACTGGACGCACTGTGTCATTCACAGGGAAGCGCTCGCGTCTTTGAGAACCTGAGTGAAGTTGCTGAAGCCATTCCCACTGGAGCCACCACAGTAATCCCGTGTATAAAGCAGCACATCTCTTCTCTGAGCGAAATGTTTCAGAAATACTTCCCGAACAACAGTGCTCAGTATGCCTGGGTTATGGATCCATTCAGTGCAGCAGGTTGGTATTTTAAGATTTTATTGATCATAATCATATATTTTATTTATGTTGTATATACTTACTAACTGAAATAGACAGATTTCTTCATGTTTATTATGCAATGACAAATAAAGTAATCCTATTTTTTATTCTATCTGCAGTTCCTGTTGATTTGAGCCAGGCTGAAGAGGACCAATTCATTGACATGACCTCTGACTCCACCCTGAGGCTGAGGTTTACAGCTCACACGCTTAGTGAGTTCTGGATTGGAGTTGAAAGGGAATATCCCCTCATCGGACAGAAAGCTTTTAACATCCTTCTTCCCTTTGCCACTTCATATCTCTGCGAGATGGGCTTTTCAGCTGTTGCTTCTCTAAAAACCAAGTACAGATCCCAGCTCAACATTGAGCATGATTTGAGAGTGGCAGTTTCCAGCCTGCAACCCCGTTTTGAAAGGATGTGCAGTGCAAAACAGGCACACTGCAGCCACTAGTAATGCAGGGAAAGTTCACTTGTTTATGTTTTTGTTTTTTGCACAGATTGCAAATTAAGTTATGATGGCACAACTGCACTTTTATTTTATCTTTTTGAACTTTGTGCAGTGCAAAACAGGCACACTGCAGCCACTAATGCAGGGAAAGTTCTCTTGTTTATGTTTTTGCAAATGAAGTTATGATGGCACAACTGCACTTTTATTTTCTCATTTTGAACTTTGTGTTATTTGTTGTTTTTGATTTTGATTCAGTATCAAATATGACTGATATACTTGGTGCTAGTAATTTCAATAAATTTAAATAATTTGAAGTAATTCGTCAAGATTTTTGTTGGGGCGCCGGGGGCAAGTGGGGCTTGAAAATCCCCACTTGTTCAAAGTGGGGAATGACGAAAAACGTTTGAGAACCACTGGGCTAGACAGACATGAAGAAGTTGAAATAACAAGATTCAGATTGGGTCATACTGGACTTCATTCCACTCTAGCAATAATAGGTAAAAGTAATGCTCTGAGAGCAATGTTGTAGAGGATGTTGATCATGTTTTATATAAACGTACGAAATTTGACCAGCACAGGCAGAAATGGAAAGAACTGGATGAAGAAAATTACATTCACAATATTTTACAGGAGCAATGAATGGATAGCAGGTAAGCAGGTATTAAAGGTATTTAATTAGTTCATTATTTATTCATTTATTTTGTTAGGTGGTTTATTTTGTTTTGTTTTGGGTGTGTGTATGTTTTTTCTCTGAATTTGTTTTTATGATTTAAAGTATCATTTGCCAACGTCCTTGTTAAGGCTGAGTTATGCTTCCGCGTAGGGATTACGTAGTGATCACGCAATGGCCACGCAGTTGCTCGGACGCAGTCATGAGCAAGTGGTGGTTCTGCGTGGGGTTTACGTGTCGAAATGCAATTCAATGCCTCACCGGTAGAGGGACCAGAATGACCATTCTGGTCATTACATAAAGATTACTAGCGAGTAAAAAAAAAAAGTTTACAGAAATGAAGGCAAAAGTTATATATATATATATATATTGTCGGCAATCAGTCGAAGCATTTATCACACCTTAGTGGTGTTTACGATTGGAAACCGGAAAAGCGAGCTCCAGCGAATGTAGTTCGTGGACCAATCACAGCCAAAGCCGTTGCGTTGGTGTTGCGTCGACGCGCATCTAGGATTTTTGGGAGGTGCCCGTCAGGCCCTTGCCTCTGGAGAGGGTGACATCAGCAGTGGCGGCTGGCCCATAGAGGGCGATAGGGCACCGCCCCTCCCCCCCCCCCCCCCCCATGACCCACAATAAATAAATAAATAAAACTAATAATAATAAATTATACAAATTGTTGATATTTGTGTGTTTGAAATATGACTGTACCCAGTAATATGTGTAAAATATGATAGAAAATCATCTGTGCAAGATGTATGCTTTTCCTACACGTCCCGTGTCCCATGCTTCAACAGCTCTGGGGCGATGGAGAAATCGCCCCAAGAAGGCGGGGCTGTGTAACTGTTTAGCCAATTACTAATTTAAGATGTGAAAGCATGACATAAAATTTGGCCAATTAGCGTCCTCAAATCCAAGCCGATATGGGCGATTCCTTTATCGCCCCAAGCGAGCGAATGCTCGGGTCAGGACGAGTCTGTATATAGTTGCATACAGTTGTATATAGTTGACCTTAGTATTTTTTTAGTCCTTAATTTTCACTACCTATTAATCTGCTGATTATTTTCTTGATTGTTTAGTATATAAAATGTTTACTGTAATTTCATAGAGCCCAATGTGACTACAAATTCAATTTCAAATGAGAAAATTGAAAGCTTGTGTTTGTGCAATATGTTGTTTATGTTTTGAGTTAGAATGCATCAACTTTTTAATATTGGCATTCAATAATTATTGACTATTTCACGGAGCACTCGTTTCCTGTAGTTTGTGTTCAATGTATTGGGATGGTTACTGAAATTGACTGAATATGGCACAGCCCGACCTAGAATATTCTTCACCAGCCGCCACTGGACATCAGTAATGATCAGAACAGAAGGGAACTTTGAATTGCAACATACATGGCCTACCACGCCTGCGTCAATCAATGCCGTGGATGACCTGTCAGATATCCTAGAAGAGGGATTTGGAGAATTCAAAATACACCGCACCAAGTGCACAGCCATCATAAAATCAGTGCTGGCCCCTCACTTCAGATGTGAGTTAAAGGACAATATCGGTTAGTCCCAATTCTCCCTTTACTTGGATGAGACCACTGATATATCTGTCAATAAACTGCTGTTCATATGCATTAAATACCGGTCACTAAAACAAGGCAAGTTCATCAGCGCTTACATGGGGTTAATTGAAGTGACATGCGCAAATGCCAGGAGCATGACAGACTTGATCCTCACCTTCATGCAAGAGTATGGCCTAAACATTAAAAACATGGTGGGGATCGCCACAGATGGAGCGAGTGTTATGGTAGGAAAAATCACTCTGTGTACACTTTACTCAAAGAAAAACAGCCTGATCTAAACCTTACAAGGTGCGTCTGTCATTCATTGGATATAGTGGCAAACAAGGCCGTGGCTCAACTCCCTAGCAATTATATGATAAGAGAAACCTACAACTGGTTTTCTCACTTAGCCAAACATCAAACTGACTACAAAACTCTCTACGAAGCTCTAAATGATGGAGTGTGCCCACTAAAAGTACTGTCACTGTCCACTACTCGTTGGTTAGGTGTAGCTGACTGCATCGACAGAATTTCGCAACAGCGAGATTCACTGAAGCTGCACTTCAGTCTCGCAGCCAGTGCAGAACACTGCTACTTGGCAAGATCTAAACTCGATCTAAACTCAACCAGCATATACCTCTTCGCCTAAGGCGCAGACTTGGGCACCACATTTCAAGAGGAGCTCAAAGCGAGCGCATTGAAGCCTGAAATAAAGGAAATTATCTCTGTGCGGTGCTTTGCTTTTATCAAAGAACTGTTGGTGCAGTATCAAATGCACTTACCCGAATCGCTGGCCATGCTGCGGAAACTGAAGCTGCGGTGATCGGGGATGTCCACCATAAACAAACCAAAGGTTGCCTTTGAATTTCTTTTACATGCTCCGTCGATACTTTGGACTGTCAGTGGAGAAATATTGCATCAGCTGGCTTATCAAGTGACCAGGCCATTGACACGTTTTGGATGGAGATTGAGGCCTTCAAAGACGCTGGGGGGAATAAGTGCTTTGAAGAACTAGCACTGGGTGCCATTAAATTGCTGTCTCTGGCCATATCCAATGCCCACGTAGAGAGAGCGTTTTCCCAAGTGGCACTCTTGAAAGATGACAGGAGGAACCGTGTGGGACTGCCACTCCTGTCCACTCTTACGGAGGTGTGCTCCGGCCTGCGCAGAAATGAATGGACGTCCGTTACTTTCAGACCTCCCCTGCAGTTGTTGCAGAGGTTTGATTCTTCAATGTATTAGGCCTAGGCTACGTGTTTAGCCAGCTGTTCTTGCGATATTGATATGATGTTCATTTTTTATGCATGATGAAAATGTTGTTCTACATTTTACATAACATGCTTTCTCAGCACTGGCAATGTTTTTAAACAGCCTAACAATGTATTACATTATGTTTATTCAAAGATTAAATGTTTTTTTTTCTGTGCCATCGTTGTTGGGCTTTTTTTTTGCTGAAGAGGGCGGGTTTTCAAACGTGAATGGGCGGAAATCACTCAACCCAATCTGGCAACACAGTATGACGGATCAGTCGCTATTGTCACATAAACACCGTCAGTGGCTTAACCTGGGTTCGATCCAACCACAGGGCTTTGTTGAGTCACTCTCAGGGGTTCGGCAGGGGTCAAGACCAGAGGTGATTTCTCTAAAAGGGAAGCTCAGCTTCCCCTAAAATGTCAACAATTAAATGGTCAAATATGTACAGTTGTGTTCATATTTAATTGACTACAAATGCATAGTCAAAACGTTCATCTCGAGGATGAGTTCGTTCAGAATCAGCGACTTATCACAAGTCGACTGACTCGTTTTGTTAAACTCTCATACATTCGCGTAGCGTCAATGCATTTCCCTGTAGAAGCCGAACGTCCGTTCACTTAAAGGGGATTGCATGAAAGTTTTTTCCATTGCCTCGAAACTCATTGAATAAAAATGCCAAAATGAAATGAAAGTTAGTTTGTTCAATCATTCATAGGCAGGCTACTGTTGGCTAGGTCAGAGTGAACTAGCTATCCAGCTAGCAAAGGGAACGGAGGGCAGAATTTACGTATAAATGAATTGACAACTTTTATGATGTAGGCCAACAGTGGGCTTCCCCTCTTTGAAACACCAGCAGCTGCCACTGGTCAAGACATACACAGTATAGCCCGGTTCCAGCGAAGGTCTGATGACAGCATTTTTTAATGTAGATGGGATAAGGCCGGTCAGGAGGGAGTGGTTTATTATTTTGGTGATGAATGGAGAGCAGCCGAGATGTTGGCCTTCAGTAGAGCTGAAGGGAAAGGGTCAAGGGCACAGTTGGTTCTTGTCTGGTTATGGAAGGAGAATTTTCGACCGGAGCCTCTATGAATTTAACGAGGGCGGCGAAGAACTCTAAGTTGTCTGATAATGGGAATGCTACATCCAGGAGAGGTTGCGGGATTTATTCAGCGGAGTTGCGAGCTGGTAAACTGAACATCATACTAAGGAGGGATGCGAGTCAGGCAGCGCCAGCACTGGAACGGTGCAAAGGAACGGCGCCGGAAGGCAAAAAAGTTATTCGTCAAGGCGATGTGAGAGCCATTTTCCAGGTAATACACAAACAGCTGGAAGTCGTCTGTAGCAGGTAGGTGACTGGCCATCAGGCTACCCCACCGGCAGAGATAAGGTGGGTGAGGCCCAGGGTACGAGATCCAGAAAAAAGCGCACAAGTCGTGCAAGTCCAGAATATCGCAGGGAACCACAAAAGTAATCAGGTTACAAAAACAATCAGGCTATAAAAACCCAGTTAAAGATCACAGGTGGAGAAGCGGCGAACAAACAACACCAGCGTCCTCTCCACGTCCTCCTCCACCTCCTCCTACTGTTGCGTACTTTTGAATGTGTATTTTAAATCATTAGTATTAGGAAATGTCTTGACATGCAAAGTAATTGAAAATAAGGCCACTTTGACTTTGATTTGATTCCTGTTATAGGAGGGGGAAGAATTAAGGGTTAAGCTAAACTGTCTGTATACTGCAATTATTCTGTCCTTTATGCTTCACAGAGTGTTACACAGGTGTGGTTGTAGATGTGATTTATACCTTAGATTATAGAACAAGGGAGTAACATCTTATCCTGTGCATAATTGAGTGATATTCATGGCCTTTTTGTAATGAAAAGCATTTCCATTTGAACAAAGTATCTCCTAATTCTGATCAGTCCACTAAAATGAAAATAACACCACATCAACATGACTGCTTTTGATAACCATCGGTCATTTTCTGCCCTGCCAGACCACTTGCAGTCATCGACAGGGGGTGTGGCTTATCTAAATGAGATGCAAATGACCACCATTGTGCTCCCCAGCCAGGAGAGAGAGGTGACAACTGCAAATCTTTAGATTTAGATTAAACTTGTGTCCCTAGTTTCCATGACCTGACACATTACATTCAGATTTGTTGATCGCTGACGTTGCTCCATAGCAACGCTACATGGTATGACGTATGCAGCCATGTACAGCACAATCCCAGCAGGGGTCAGTGTCACATCGAATAGTGGTTCAACAAGATGTGACGTTTGGAAGAGGGCGTATGTCCAAAAATATGTTACACAAATATGAATTAATTTAAAAGGACTTTCAATTTCAGATGTCAGTGGATTTCACAAATGATTACAAATATAAGCAAAGTACACACTCTCACATTCTCAATTATATGCTTATTATATGATGGGAGTTTTATGTAAATTATGTTAAATTATTTTTTCTAGGATATTCTGCAATTCTCTCGAGATAATTGCAGAATTATAGAATAGTTAGATATTTAGTCCAAATATGCATATAAAATCGCATTTGTCACACTAATCAATACAAAGTAGATTATGGCTCCGAAAGGAAATGAATAGTATGATGGAAGTATGGGCTGCCTCGCTCTCTTATCACCATGCAACAACCCATTGATCTGAGGTTGTGGATAAGCAACCATTGTGGTCTCGATAGTGACAACTCGACTTGTCCTGAAGACGTGTGCTGGGGTGAGACGTGAGAGCGTGGGGACCCCCTGTAATGGAGCCCGGCTGTGGCAGTAATCAAATATGTGGCCAGGGCCCCGCGGGCACTGCAGTGTGAGTGACGTGATCAGCTGGGACATGAGCTGAACCACTCGTGGAGAAACCTGTTGGCACCTGCTGTGTGTGTGTGTGTGTGTGTATGTGTGTGTGTGTGTGTCTGTGTCTGTGTCTGTGTCTGTGTGTGTGTTTGTGTGTGTGTGTGTGTGTGTGTGTGTGTGTGTGTGTGTGTGTGTGTGTGTGTGTGTTTGCCTGTGGGTGGGGTGGGGGCTGGGGGATAGTGTTGAATTATATTGTGCATTTTTTTTTTTATCCCTCATCGTTGTCTTTGCAACAGCAAAGAAACACAACAAAGCAGACCCGAATAAAGGCAGGAATAACACAGAGAGCAACAGAGCCATTGTCAAGTGGAAGAAAAAACAAATGATTTAGACTTGTCCATTACTTCAGGAGCTGATGCCTCATCTCTGTCTTGGCATTGGGTTGCACCTTGTGCTGGTAGATGTGGGCCTATGATGAAAAACCTGTTGACTCAGAGGGCTTCTCTTCGTCTCACACACAGCTAAACAACCTCCGCAAACACATTGTAGGAGGACACCAGTACTGCAACACCTTCACAAAGACATTTTTAATTATAGCACAACTGTAATATCGACTCTCAGGTGACTAAAATGCCATCCATGTTGCTACTTGGGATGAATATATTAATCTCTGTGTGACCTCGTTCTATGATATTATAAGGACGAATAACGTCCCTTTGGAGTGTCTTAATTGCAAATCGTGTCTGTATTTCCAAATCAGTGTGTGTGTGTGTGTGTGTGTGTGTGTGTGCGCGCACTTCTAGGTCACAGGGCAGTGCAATTGCGTGGCCAACGTTCCTCTGTATGTATGCAGGCACTCATCTGAGCCATTGCATATGAGTAAGAGGAAACCTCTGACCTCCACCACACACACAGACACACACTCACAAGTATGATCAAACACATACTGCAGACATCTTATTTATCGTATCACTTTTATTGACTATAACTTACAAACTCAATTTAATCAGTCACAGTCATAAAATAAATCACAAAAAATCTATTAGTTTAGCTAAAGTATACTTTATTGTTTAATTTTATGAGTTCATTGTAGCTTCTTCTTGAGAAGATGAAATTAAGTGTAGATGGAACATGACCTCCAAATTATGACAAAATTTATTTACTTATTTTGTCAATATTTGAAAGAAAAAAAGCTATTTATTTGTGGTCAGCGGAAGACATTTTCAATGAAAGCAAACATGTATCAAAGCAGACCTTACAACAGATACCGTGTGTGTCATCCATTAAAACAAAGCCATTGGTGACCATAACACCAGGAGTCACCTTTTCAATGAATATCTTTGGAGAAAAAAAAAGGGGCGTAGTATGAGGTATTGTATAAGTGCCAAATAGGGACATGTTGATTTTATGGAACCACAAATAGGCCTACCAAGTCATGTCATCAAACGTGCCATCGTTATTCTACGGACCACCACGGGGCCATTCGCGTCGCATGTAGCTTTTCTGGGGGAAACACGCAGTATTTCCCAATTGCGTGCACAGTGTTTGAGAGATGCTTCCAAATTACGGTGCAAAGGCAGAACCTTTTTTTGTTGGTTTTTTAACATTTTTGAATGAAGTATTGCATCATTCGATGACACATTTTAAATACAGCAGTGTCGTTTCTGGGCCGGGATTGTTAGCACTTCTCATCCTTGAGATTGTACGCGTGGTTTTCATGTTGCATCTTCTGACTTTTTCCGAACGTCTGCCCTCTCCTCGTGCACACGCCCATACCGATCGTGGCGTGACTGCAGGTGGGCTGTGACTTCAGCGTGGTCCGCTTTCCACACCGCTTGGTACACGCGAGTCCATTTCAAAACACGACCCTGTTACTAGGGTTACTTATCAAATCAAGGTGACGAAGAATACTCTCTTTCATGTTCACTTGATTGAATGTGCACAGAGAAGCATTAAAACAACAGCGTATTTGTGTGACTAATTACGTTTAAGGTGGGACCAAGTGACGTGAATTCATGACGCTCCTCTGTGCAGAGCTGAAAGGTGGTGGAATAAGAGTGAAAACCTGAGGATCGTACATAGGGAGCATAAAAGCTTTCTAAAGCGCCACTCTGAATAAAGTGCTAGACGAATATTGCTTGATTAAGAGGTGAACATAAGTATATTGAAATGCTTCACAAGAAAACACTAGTTGCACAATACATTAATAGAAAATAATTGATGACGTTGAATGCAAAATGAGCCATATAATTTGGTTATTGGATTTAGCAAGCATGTCTATTTAACTGATATAAAGTGATTAAATTGTGATTTAAAACTTAACAACAAGGTCAGTGTCCAACAATATATATATAAACTAAAAAACACAATCTAAACGTATTGCAAAATTCTCTTCACAGTATAAGAATTTAAAATTTCCAGTAACTAGAAAACATTAAGACATTTTACGAAAACAATTTCTACAGTCAGCTTGCCAGCTGTGTCTTCTATAAGACGTCTACAGACCGCGCTCAGGGGTTTGAACATGTCCTCCATGTCAAATGTTTGCTTACACCATGCAAGAGCTTCACCATTAGTCAAATCTGTGTGTGTGTGTGTGTGTGTATGTGTGTGTGCGCACGCGCGCGCATGTATGTGTGTGTGTGTTTGTGAGAGAATGTGTGTGCATTGCAATACACCATATGCATGAGTGAGTGTGTGTGTGTGTGTGTGTGTGTGTATGTGTGTGTGCGTGCGTGTGTGTGTGCAGGCACATGGGTGAGCCTGTGCACTGGGTCGTCAGACGGTGTCCAGACAGCACTCCTTCACCCTAGAGGCGCGTGTGTCAGGGTTTAATTCTGTCGAGTTTTAATTAGGCTCTTCGGCCTCCTATGGGGGCCCCACTAGAAGCGTGTCCCGAGTCTCAGTTTTGGCACAAATGAATTTCCGTCTTCCTCTGGGACTGTGTGTGCATCCACTGCTCCCACTCCACCCATCCGTGATGTCCCTGGAGCCCGGGCCAGGTGTGCCTGTTGACCCTCTAGTTTTTTTGTCCTCAGTTTTTTTTTTTTTTCTTGTTGTAGGTAACGAGTCAGATTTTGAATTCATGTTTCCATGTTATTGCAATGCAGTTATTAATTTTTCAGTTTTTTTGAAGGGGGTCGTTCGATTTCATTTTGCGCCGCTGCATTTGCAGTGAAATGCTCCTCTTCCTACGTTTCCCCTATTGTGATCTTCAGCTTGGCGTTATCCCCCGCAGACTCCTGATTGGCAACCATTCACTTTCTTTTTAAGAATAAACCGATGCCATGAAACAAACCACACATCATAGATTCATTCCCCGCTAATAATCTGGAGAGGTGTTAAAACATGTGTCCGTCTGGGCGAGACCCTCTCCTCCTCACAAAACCATGGTTAGCATGGTGGTGTATATACAGCAGCCTTCCAGGGACCTCCCAGCCTCTGAGTCTCCTCGCTGCAGGAAGCGAGCTGCCGTGGATGCTTGGTCGCTTCTTGTTCTCATTGTGCTGCTGGCCATGTTTGTTCTCTCACACTACGCACTCTCCTGGTATTTCTGGTGAGCCGGAGAACCTGCCTAGAGCTTCCTCCGGTCAACTCGTGTTGTGGATTTTTGTTTTGTTTTATATGATCTACTTTTGGTGTGATCATCCAAATCCGGTCAGACTGTATCCGTTCGCATGCACTAATCCAATAGCCAGGCCAACAGAATAATGAGATAATCTCAGGGTTATGATTTAAATTGTGCCATTACAAATTGGGCTTGACTCTTTTGTTGCTTTGTCGTTCCACTTGTAGTGTTTGGTGTGCGTATTCACAGATACTACACTGAAGATACAGTATGTAACACAATCCTTATCTGTGTACTCGTATTCTAAAGCAGACCCCTGGGCACTGACACCCCTGAACTCACACCTTGATAGAGTTGATAACACGTGATCAAAACATCCTTTTCATTTACATGTGAAGTTCCTGTTTGCACTATAACACAGAAAAGCCAAACGAGATAAAGTGGCTGTTCTAAACCATGCCATGTGGTGGAACATTTTGCTCCAGAGTTCCCTTAAGACAACACCTCCACTGTCTTTTCTGCACCTGGAAGGAACCAAACTACAAATTCAAGAACAACTTTCATTAAGCAAGATCATATCTCAGATTCTTTGCGCAACGGCATTTGATCCAGAACAGGCTTCAAATGCTCATCAGCCCTCGGTGCAGATTCCCTTCCACTGCCGTCCCTGCTTAACTCGCCTTCATCTTCCTCATCCCTACTGATGAAGGCCAGCTCGTTCTCGTAGCAGAATGAGTGAACGCTGGAAGTCGAACACTTTCGATCCTCGATGTCCTTCGCACTGCATCGCGGCGTGGATGGGACCTCGAAGGTTTTATGAAAGTATGCATAGTCCACCTTATAATGGTTCTTCTCCTCAAAGACCACAGGCTCGAACCGGTAGCCCCACAGAATCTCCGAAGACAGGTAAGAACTGCGGGCCTGCGTTGTCATGGCTGTGGCCTCCACCATCCCTTCCAGAATGATCACGATCTCAAAGTCGGACGTCACCAGGTCCTGTTTGCTGATGCCAAACAGCGGGCTTTCCTCATCAATCTCGTGGATGATGGTGATGGGGGTGACCAGAAACAGTCGGTCGATCCCCTTGTCGTATCCGACATTCATGTCGATCTGATCCAGGGGGACGTACTCTCCTTCCTCCGTGAGACGAGGCTTGACGAGCTGTGCCCGGACGTGAGCCTCCACGATGTGGCTCTTCCGCAGGTTGCCCACTCTGAACATGAGGGACAGCTTCCCATCCCTCATGGCAATGACGGCGTTGTGGCTGAACAGCAGGGTCTCGGCGCGCTTCTTCGGCCGCGCCATCTTGGCCATGATGGCGCCGATCATGAAGGCGTCGATGATGCACCCCACGATGGACTGGAGCACCACCATCGAGACAGCCGCGGGGCACTCCTCCGTCACATAGCGTGCGCCGTATCCAATCGTGGTCTGCGTTTCAACCGAGAACAGGAAGGCCGCCACAAAGGTGCGGACCTGCATGGTACAAGGAACAAACGTGTCGTCATCTTCACCAGCCTCCATGTCGCCATGGAGAACGCCAATGGCCCAGAAGGCCAGGCCAAACGTAAGCCAGGACACCACAAACACCAGGCTGAACACTAAAAACATGTACCGCCAGCGGATGTCCACGCAAGTGGTGAAGATGTCCGACATGTACCGCTGGGACTTCTCGTCCATGTTTATGAAGCTGATGTTGCACTGGCCTGTCTTGTTGACGAATCTCCCGTGGCCTTTGCGCCGCGTGTGGATTTTACCGTTCCCGAAGCTGCCCACGGCAGGCATGGTTTCCAGTGGCAGGCCTTGCTCTTCACAGGACACAATGTTGTAGTGGTGGGTCCTTCCAACACTCATGCCTTTGTCACGACCAGTGAGACGGGGAGATGAAAGTCTTTCACCAGCAAAACATTGGTATGGTGGGGGGCAGAGACATCAGCCAAATCTGGGTGGTAAAGAGGAAAA
>JAXIVH010000021.1:4656274-4696274 GCA_036785325.1 Urophycis tenuis
GCCTGTCCCAAGCCATGGTCCCAATGCAACAGGGCAAAGTGGGCCAGGCCCGGTCTGGCTTTAAGAACATGTGCTTCAGCATTCTTCCAAAAGTTGTCCGAAGCTGATGTGATGTGACGTGATGGCCGGTCCGTCCCCACCGCGTAATAAAGTGTTGCGTGAGGATCTGGCGAAGTGACAGAGCGAGCGCTGGACAGTGTGAGGGATTCGTCCCTCGCCTGCTTCACATCCACGTCGACATGGCTTGTATGTGAACATCGCGTTGGATAAACATAACTTCACTGAGTCATAGTAATGGCCCATCAGGCGGCACACCACGTTTGGCAGTGTTGTGTTCGAAAATGGCGCATGATCAAATCTTTTCTTCATGGTTATTCATGTATTCGTTACACATTTGAACACACTTGATTTATTTCAAAATAAATAAATAATATATATTTCTACAGCTGTCTCAATTTTATACATAGTAGATATATATAAAAACAGAGACAACTGTTAGATATAGTCTGTATCCCATACTACACCCACCTTGCCACAAAGACCATCTCTACATCCAGCAGAAGTGTATCTGGGTGCTTGTGGGGCTCAGAGGCCAGACCCCAGCAGCAGCAGCTGAACTGTGGTGTGTGGTTATCCTTTCTTCCAGTCCCAAGATGGAGTAATTGCTCACTGCTGAGCTAAATGGGCCAGCAGGTGCACCTCTATTCGAGAGCCACGACACAAGCCCCTGATTGGTGAGGTGGGCGGGATGAGTGGGGTGGGGGGTGGGGGTGGTGGTGCTGGGGGTGGTGCTGGTGGTGGTGCTGGTGCTTGTTAGTGGTTGTCAGTGATGTCCATACCCGCTGAGACATACACTGATGTGAAGAAACGAATCGGAGCGAAGCTTTTCTTACGATATAAATGGGCACTAACGGGCATGAGCTACAGCCTCTGAAATGTGTGATGTCTGATATAGCTTTGAAATTATTTGTATGGATAATCTCAATATAACAATATTTATATATGCTCTCAACATGATTTTTTAAAGCAACAATTTCTTTATCAAACTAACATAGTACTAATTATTACAAAGAGCTAAATTGGTCCATGTGTTAACGTATTATCAAGAGCATGTGGATCGAGGATGCCATCCATCCTTTTTCCATTGGTCACCAAGGTCGCCCGGGCTTCTGGTTGGACCGGCCGTGACACTGTCTTTATTATTAAACTCCAGCGGTCACATGATACGCCGTTTTACGTGTATGTTCCATTTTCCATACTGACCTTCATTCTGGGCTTGCCTTTCACTCTTGGCCGCTGGCCTGCTGCGTGTCTGCTTGTTTACAAGACCGGACGGAGCATCGCGCCATCCCATCCATCACAGCCATGGAACGCCGGAGGAATGTGCGGGAGCGCCGCTGCAGACTGCAGGCCGTGGCGCTGGCCGTCACGGCCCTCGTTTCACTGTGCGCTGCGTCCGGACACAAAGCATCCAAGTAACTTCCACCACAAATCTGTAAATTGTCCCATCGGCCTTTCGTTGCGTCAGCCCATTGTAATGGAGAGCTCCCCTCACTCTGCACGCCTGACCGTCGGCCCGCTGGGAGACCTCACATGGAAAACAGGAAGGGCAGGCTGGCTTTTAACGAGGTGGCACCTTCTTCCGCGCGAACACGATATGAACGACTAAGACTGAAAAGCCTTTGATTCACCATTTGAAGCATGCGGATCAGAGTTACACTGCTCCAGCAGATATCTTGGACCGGCTACGTTGATTTCCGACATCTTAGACATTGCATCCATCTTTCTGCACACTATTATTCCTGCCCCCCCAAGGGCATGTTGGGGTCGAGCGCGAGTTCCCTTGGACACTCTAGCCTCTACAAGCTTGGATTCAGCAGGCCAACCTCTATTGAGTTTGGATTCAGCAGGCTAGCCTCTAGAGCTTGGATTCAGCAGGCCAACCTCTATTGAGTTTGGATTCAGCAGGCTAGCCTCTAGAGCTTGGATTCAGCAGGCCAACCTCTATTGAGTTTGGATTCAGCAGGCTAGCCTCTAGAGCTTGGATTCAGCAGGCCAGCTACTCTTGAGTTTGGATTCAGCAGGCTAGCCGCTAAAGCCTGGATTCAGCAGGCTAGCCTCTACAAGCTTGGATTCAGTGTGTGTAGGAAACACATTCAATGGTGTGCAATAGCATTTTTTTATTCTTATTATTAGTGCTGGAATAGTTCCAGCACCAGCACTTGCACAATTGTTTTGACAGAAACTGGGGGAAAACAACATCTTCAGACGTGTTTATCGTCAGAGGTCTCTTCACCACCATATGCGAAATCTGTATATCCCATGGCAGGCAATCTCTAGTTTACTACAGGCTTCACATGTTGTGTATGTGTGTGTGTGTGTGTGTTTGTGTGACCCAGGGTCACCACGTACATATGATGCCAATGGATATGAACTTACTGTACTTACACATCACATTTACACCTACAGGCGAGGGGTCTCAGGGTCTCAAATTAAACCAACCCATGACGAGGAGAGCGGCTGTAGTATTCGTGCTAATCCCGCAAACACACATCGAGGAGTACGTGCACACGAGACCCGAGACAAGAATAGTATCAAGAGGACCGCAAATGGTTTTACTTCCACAGCTACTCCACTAGGAGGTGCTGTTTATCTCCAGCAGCTGCCTCTGTGCTAAGAGCTAGTGCTTACAGTACAGCAGTATTAGTGGCCAACCAGTAAATTACTAAAAGTCAATCTTTTTGAATAAATGCATTGATAGTTATAAATAGTAGATTATATTAGTGTCCCCTGTTGTCATGTACTTGATAAGCGTACTGAGAATCTAGCCGATATTAAAAATAAAAAAAATAAAATATTCAGATGAGTCGAACAGTAGACATGTTTAATTATTAATTAAGTAAAATATTCTGTCAAACATCTCGTTAATTATATGAAGAATATAACAAAGGTAGAGATTAGTTCCACTCTGTAGTACAGATTAACTGGACTACAGGCTGGAATGTTACGATTACTGTTGTTTGTTTATAAATCAGAGGCGCCATCTAGTGGTTCTGCAGTCCATTTTCATTACGTCTCTGGCTTTCATCGCGCACGCGCACACACACACACACACACACCTTGGATGCATATTGGACTTTGTGCGCGCCCAAACAACAGTATCTATTTGCAATATCAGTGACAATATAGCAGTAATAAAATACAATGAAAACATCACACCTCCATCTATTTACTTCTGTTCTTTTTTCCCCACAGGATAAACAGTTTTGTACAACCAAATCCATCCACCGTTGGTCCAGTCATTGATGAAGCTTCATAATGACTCAAACAACTTCCGTCTCTCCTGAACGGACAGACCCTCCTTCAGGCTCTGTGGAGCAGACAGAAACAACAAGTAACAGAATAATAGATTAAATCCATAACATTAACAACTTTTACAGGCGCATTTAGCAGACGCCTTTGTCCAAAGCGACTTACAATCAGTACATTGGTGGGGTTTGACATGTGGACAGTTGGAAGAGGAGGGGGGATCAAGGGGATCAAACCGCCGACCCTACGGTGAGTGGACGACCCGCTCTGTCCACGCGCTCTACCCACTGAACTACTGCCGCCCCACCCACAACTTTCTATATGAATGAAAATATTTATAAAGTCACAGAAAACATCTTTCCGTCGGAAAATAAACTTTAAACTGTACCTTTGATCTTTCTTTGATTTTTTGAGTGAAAGTTTTTTTCCTCCTGAAAGCCGAATCACTCTTGGCCACGATAATGTCGTCTGTAAATAAATAACACAAGAGTGAGGCTCTCACTCTCAACACACACACACACACACACACACACACACACACACACACACACACACAGGGACCTGGTGGTTGCGGTGAGGAGTGTGTCTCACCAGCTGCATGTCCTTGCCCCACAGGGGGGCTCCTCACTCCTGGGCTGGGGTCGGACCGACACCAGAAGCTGGACCTCTTGCTGTTAGTTTGGAGCTGGTTCTGGACATGGGCTTTGTCCTGTAACACAACACAGAAATGTACACGCAAACACACTGTATTGTGGAAGCCTCCTCCTTCATCCTATATCCTTGTCTGAAGTCGTGTCTGCGAGTGTGACTGGAGGAGGTGATGGGGTGAATATCTCTCTTTATGCAGAGGATATGTGCTAAAATAGCTCCATATATTATATCATAAAGACTGTACCATGAGAGCAGTCTTCAGTTCCTCTCTGAGGGTTTGAGCCTCTTGTCTGAGACTCTGCAGTTCTGTGTCTTTGACTCGCAGAGATGTCTGAAACATGACATTATTATTATTATTGTTGTTGTTGTTGCTGTTGTTATTATTATTATTATTATTATTATTATTATTATGACTGTTAAATTACATTAAGTATGCTGATGCATAGTTTATTGGAATCATCAATTAGGCATGTATTGCATATGGAAATTCTTGTAATTATGATAGGTCTCTATCACATGACATATTTGACCCTTTTAATGTTGGTCACCAACCTCAATCTCATGGAGGTCCCTTGACTTGAAGGTGGACTCCTGAGGGGTCAGGTCTACTGGAGGACCTGTGTTAATCAGGTCACCGGTCGCCCTCAGACCCGTTCCCTGAGGAGGGGAGATCATCAAGGATGATGAGATGTTGTAGAGGACACATCGAATCACACATGGAATTTCATATATACATTTAAGTACATATATGCATATGTAGTTGTATGTGTGTATCAGCACACTTTTTTTCAGTTCAATGTTTAATCTTAAAACATGGGGTAAGTTTGTAATGGCTCTTATCCAAATGTATTTAATTTCTATCAGACATCTTTTTTAAACAAGATACACGAGCATTTCATACAAAAATTGAGGCTTTGGAGCTCCAACATGGGACCATGGGAATCGTGGCGTTCCTTTCCTCTGGGGAATGTTTTAACGAGGCAGTTCTCAACGATGTCCACAAACGCCACGCGCAGAGCTGTCGCGGTGCGGCCTTCAAGCTACCTCTTTGTTGCTAAGCTCCTGGATCTGCTTCTGGCACTGGGACAGGGCTTGTCTCTCACGCTCCAGCTCCTGGCCCATCTCGGCGTTCTCCACGCATCTGTGGGTGTGCTGGACTGACAGAACCTCCAGCTCCTCACGCAACGCCTGCATCTCCTTCCTGAGCAATCCCAGCGTGTGACACGGAGAATAGATTGGCGAAAGACTCAATTCAAATATCACAGGTATTCATTGAGGATGATGTTGCTTATTTGTTAATGGGTGATGTCTAAACGTTCATGTTTATACCGTGTTTGACTCGGTTCACCCTGCACACACAAACAGCGGTCACTCACTCGTGTTCCGCGTGTAGTTGCGTGGTGTCGCCCATCTCCACAACACGCTGGGACAATCGGCTCCTCGCCAGCTCTTCTTTATGGGCCCTCTTCAACGCCACGATTGCTGTCAACCAAACAGTTTTCGTGTCTTTGATTTGAGGCTGACTGTAACCACGCAATGTGTTTGTACATCAAACGCTGTGTCGTTTACCTGCCATGGTCGCGGCGGTCTCCTCCTTCAGCAGCTCGTTCTTCTCCCTGAGAAGCTCTGCCACTTCTCTCTGGTGTTTTTGCTTTAGATCCTCCACCAGCTGCCTGTACATCTCCTCCATCGCACTTATACCCTGATCGCAGGAGGCCTTTGGGCATACAAATATGATTATACCAGTTTGAGCATACTGATTTGTGTGTCAGATGAATTAATGCCTTATGACTTTAAAAAATAATCAAATAAACAATTTACCTTTAATTTTTCAAAATCTGCTTGGTACGCCTTTCTCATGGTTGAGGTGTGATCACTGTCACACATATGGCTGCCAAGCTCCTCTCTTGTTTGGGACTCCCTCTCCAACTCATCCTTCTGCCCCTCTTGTCTCTCTGTTGATGATGGTTCCCCCAGTCCAGCCGTTTCCATGCTTGCATTGGATTTGCTCGTGTCTGACGGCGAGGTGCCGGCGTCAGAAGTGGTGGCAGATTTGGAAAAGTAAACAACCAATTGTTTCATCTCTTCCTCGTGGATGTGCTGCAGTTCCTTTATCTTTTCTTGAAACTCCTTCTCGAGTTTTTGGATTCTTTCTTTGTGGTAATTCTCAATGGTCTGTATGTTTTCCAGGAGCTGCTGGTTGCCAGCCACTGCGACCGTTCTCTTCTGCTCGATATCCTTCAGCTGTTCTCGTAGAACGGTGTTCTCCTCTTGAAGCTGGGACAGATCCTGGCTAAAGTGCTGCTGCTCATTTATTAGAACCAGATGTTGCTCTTGGCACAGCGATTGCAGTCTGCCACGCTCCTCCTTGCATTGCTGCGTTTCTACATCGAAATCCAAGGAAAGTCGGTGAAAAAGATAGATCAACATGGCCTGTTCACAAGCCCACTTAGAGTCCATACCGGAATGATTGACCAAGTTTTGATCAACACTGCTCTCGCTGCACGCTTCACTATCGCCGATCTCCTGGCAGAGTTTGCGTAAGGTTTTAGCCCTTCTTTGGAGCTGGGACACGAGTCTAGCTAACACTTGTTGTTCTTCGCCCGTGTTTTCCTTGCTCGACGACTTGCCGTCATCTTCTTTGCTTCTGTGTTCTGGATCTACTTGCTCTTCGTAAGGAGCCAACTCCGGCGGCCAGACGTCAGCCAGGCTTGTCTTAGTTGCCGAGGCCGGATTGTGACACTGGTCCTGGTCTTGCCGGAGAGTTTCATACTGCCACTGCAGTCTAAAAGCAACGTAAATGAGCTCCGCCTCAGCGCATGCTTTGACAAGGGCGCCTTCCAAAGACTCGCTGCTGTTTATCTCCTTCTTCAAGTCTATTTTCTGCAATGTTAAGTGTTTTAACCTCTGCACAACGTCGCCAACATGGGTGCTTGGCTCAAATTGTACCCGGTCAATGCCTTCCCTGCTCTGTAGGGCAAGGGTCATCTTTTCCACCAGTCGCACTTCCTTCATCAACAGCCTGCCGGTGCTTCCTGCTGTGACCTCCTGTGAAGCACTGCGTGTGTTGGCGTCATCCCCCATTGATATATCATCTCTGATAATCCTACTCTCCTCTCTGATAGAATAATACGATTCCTGCTGTTGCTCTTCTGCATTTTTCTCTCCTTGCTGGAGGCAGGCCGCTACAGTGGCTAACTGTTTCTCCAGCTCTGTGGCGTCGTTTTTGTCGCAGCCGTCTTTGAGTTTCTGACGTACAGCGAAAAGGGTCTGGCCTGCTGCCTCCAACGTGGTCAGTGCAGCCTGAAAGGTGTTGACCAGCAGCCTGGAGCGGCTCTCTGACTGCTGGGCAAAGCGTTGGTTTTGCTTGGCTTGTTTGTGGAGCAACAAGCTGAGGTGCTGTGCGGTGGCTTTGCTTTGAGTGAGCTGAGAGCAGAGGTGAGGATCTTGACAGATCATGTGACTCTGATGGTCCTCAAGTCTTTGGGTAATGTCCCTCAGCTTCTCCTCTGTGACATATAGCTTTGTCTCAAGGACCTGGATCACAGACATGAACCTATTTTCGTCCTCTCCATTTGTGACAAAGTACTGGAATGAGGGGTCAATTGAACGAGATCTGCTTCTTCCATGTTCATTGGATGGATTGCTATTCTGCTGTGTAACCTCTATGCCATTTGGACTCGAGGATGACAGGCTATTGGACCTAACCTTAGAAATTCCGTTGCTTGTGTCAAGAGGGGCTTCATCCTCCTGCCTTTCGTCATACTTCACAGATATCACAGACGTGTCCTGATCAGTAGAAGAGCATGTGCAGACCTTCTGCACCTCGCTTAGTTTAACCTCTGTCTCTTCCAGACTATTGCCCAAGATTTCCATCTTCACTAACACGTCACTCAGCTCCTGCTCCTTGCGGTCCAGAAGTCTCTCGTAACCCTCCCGAATATCCTGCAGTTCTGCCTCTCGTTCTTCCACTTTACCTAAGGCCAGCTGCAGGTCCTCACTCACTCGCTCATAGGAGTGCTCTAGGTTGTAATAGTCTGTCTCCTCTGTTTTCAGGCGGTTCTGCAACCTGCTGACTTCTGCGTCCACCTCACCCAGTTGGTTCTCAAGGTCTCGGCAGTGGCATCTGAGCTGTTCTCTTTCCTCCTGCAGTTTCTGTACAGCAGCAACTGTGCATGCCAGCTCCTCCTGAAGCTGTTGTTGGGCATCTTGGATTTCCCTGGTCCACGATGGGCCCTTGCTCAGACATTGCACCTGCTGCTCTGCTCTTTCCAACCTCTCCTGGAGGTCCAGGGAGAGACATTCTGCCTTATCCAGGCTCGATGCCAGCCTCCTGCGTTCTCTGTCCTGACTCTCCTGCAGAAGCACCAGGTGCTTCTGCAGACGGACCTCTTTCTGGGCTTGCGCTTCCTCACTGGAGCGCAGGCGAACCGTCACCTCTTGGAGACGCTCCCTCAGGCGGTCGGCCTCCGCATGGATGCCTTGGTAGCCCTGAGTGTCCTGCTGCAGCTTCAGCAGGGATCTCTCTGTCTCTCTTCTTTGATCTTCACTCTGATGCAGCTGGGACTGCAGAGACGCAATCTGACTTTCCAGCTCCTTCTGCCGGTCCTGAAAGCCCTGGCGTTCCTTGTCCAGTTGGGCGCATGCGAGAGCAGCTGCGTCACCCGTGACCAGCAGCTGTGACTGCTGCGCCCACAGCTCCACCCTCCTGCGTAGCTCCACCTCTTTTGCCTCCTCTTGGCTCCTTTGAGCCGCCAGCTCAAAGCAAAGGTCATGATTGATCCTCTGCAGCCGATGAAAAGCAGTCGCTGGCATCGGCGAATTTGATGCTCCATTCTAAAAGAAGAAATAGGAAACAAGATGAGTTTCCGGCCCAGGCTCGGTCCCTCCTACCCCCAGATCTTCGGCTCTTACATACTAGGACTGCTGGCTCCTAGATCTCTCTTTCTTTTATTTAAAGATTACCTTGTGGTGGATTACTGGCCCTGTCAGTATGTTTGAAGTAAGGGCCAGACACAGAGATAACGAAGGGATAAGGAAACTACGACTTTTTTTTCCATTGCTGGAAATACAATCACATTTCAGGAAGTACATCAAATAAACAAATAAACAATAAATACAAATTTCAGGAAGTACATCAAACAATTATTTTTATTTGTATACTGCATTGTACCTGCACTTCCCCTGCTAATAGATATTGTCTCTCTCGCTCCAGCTGATCCTGCAGGTTCTTGTTTAACTCCTGCAGTCGCGCCAACTCCCTCTCCGTTTGCTCCAGCTGTAAACGCAGCCAGGAAACATCCAAGCTAAGTAAGTAAATGAGCCCAGAGTAATGAGCAAGATTTGAACAGGAAAAACAAAGCTGTTACTTGTTGGCCGACAGGCAAATGGATCACACCTCTTCCAGAAGCTGTCCAGTTTGTGGCCCAGTAGTCTCCTCCTCCTCTGTGGAGCCACAGGCGTAGCTGACGGAGGCCTGTGGTGAGGGTTCAACCTGCTGCCACCCCTGGCCGGCCTCAGCTGGTCTGTCTGCTTGGTCAGCCTCGCCTTGCGGAGGCTCCGGCATTACCTTCGATCCATCACCCTCTGACCCTGGAGGTTTCTCGACACCACGAACGGAATCACTTGCTCCTGAGACATGAATGATGCATAAAGGAGCACATGACTTGTTGATCCTTTACATACTGATAATGTTATACATTTTGTTCCCATGGCCAATGGTATTCCATTACTGTATTATGGATAAAGGAAACTCTTTTATCTTATCACTTCATGACTCAAACACAGATCGTCTCAAATAATGAACTGCAGAAAGAATCCTTAATAATATACCATACTTAATAATAAGTATGGTGTATGGTATACTCATATAATAATATACCATACTACATACCACACAAAAATAATAAATAAAAAAGTGTCATTGATTCCTCCTCTACATCTCCTCTTCATCCTCTCACCCGTATGTGTGGCTGTGATGACGAGGGGCCGCCGGTTACACGCGGCCTGCTCTTCCCCCGGCTCCTCCTCTTCCTCCAGGTAAGGAAGCCGGCTTGCCACGGGTGAAGAGGAAGGAGCTGATGACCCCCGAGAGGAGGAGGAGGAGCAGGAAGCGGCACAGGGAGGTGATTCCGACAACAGCCCATGCCCATCGGCAGGCCCCCGCACCATCCAGAGCTGATCGGGGGCTGGTTGCTCCCGAGGCGGTTGCTTTGGGGCCTCCGGTGGGTCACGTGACCCGCGGCGGGTCTGTCTGCAGCCATCTTGGACGACGGTCTTTGAGTCTTCTGGGTCCCCAGCAGAATCCGGAGACCTCGGCGACCGCCCAGAAGACTTTGTGGAAACGCTGAATCGTAACGAGACACAAAACCACGCGGTGAATAGCGACAATGACAGCGGCCTGGCTGTCCCTCTCAACTGACCTGGCTTGAACTGCTAAGCTATGTTAAAGGACTTTATCATCCTATTCCAGCTAGGAGAGAGAGAAGGTACTCCAGTCGCACAAAACCAAAGAATGAAGTGTGTTCTATCTTTTTACCTGATAATATGCTCTTTCTGCTTACCTCCCTGCCCCTGGAGAAGCCATTACGCATTCCGAGCAGGGAAAGGAGCTGCGTGCGGTGTTTACCGTAAATAGCTAGCTTTTACTTTTGGCAGAGCACACTGCCGTAGACAAGTTCTGTGTACAGGTTGGATAAATGTCACAGTCTATTGATTACTGCAGGGGAGAGCTAGAGCTGGCGGCGGTGTTGCTCATTGGTCTGAGGTCTGAAGAGTCGGGGCTCTCTAAAGCTAGGCCGTCGAATAGGAGTTGGTGAAGCCCTCTTTAGAAGGGCAACTGTGATGAAGAACACACACACACATTCGATCAGATATACACATGAGCATAAATAACAGGCCTTTTCCTTACCCCTTGAACTCTTGTGTGAGGTTCGGCTTCACATTGGTCAGCACCGCCTGGACCCAGTTCTGCCTGGTCCCAGAGGTCATGGCGCAGAGCGTGTACACTCCGTCTTTGGTCTGAACACACGTGCACGCCTGGCATGTTAGCTGGTTAACACGATTTGCTTTCAGGAGATTGTGTTTATGCTGTGGTAAGTATTACACCCAGAATAATCCATATCCAACAGGTTTCCTATGAATTGTCACACAGCCACAATGCAATTCCCAACTTATTGTACAGATAATGTATGTCCATGTACTGAGTGACAGCATGTTAACTCTCCATGAATGTATTACCTGCACTAACTCACACGTTTTACAAACCTGAGTTGGTAAATATAGGTCATTGACTGATGATCACATGACCTTACGTGACACACATGCAGAGGGACTTGGCTGTTGTGATCTTAGCAATAAATCCTTTGATTTCACAGGAGAAACAATTGACTGGTGCGAGGAATTGAGCTGGGATGCGGTGTCTCACGAGTGGCCACCGCAAACTATGTATGTCACTGTGTGATGAACTCCAAGGAGTAATCCTCAAAAACAAGGGCACCAAGTCAATCAGCACAAGCACAGGAGATCCTCAGAGTGGCCACTTAGCTCTGGAACAGACTTGACAAAATAACTGCTTGCTGCTAAGAGATTTGACCTGATCTCAACTCAGCGGGAAGGAGCACTCCACCAACCACTACGGTGTCTGTGGTAGGCCGACAAGAGAGTGTTTATGTGACGCCTGAAAAGATGTCACCAGGAAGCTACTATCAGCTCAACAGCTGAGCTAACTAGTAGCAACCGTGCCTCAGCCATCCACGCTGTCTGCTCTCACAGCCACTCTGCACTGAACCCCATGGCTTCTGCTTGAGAATGTTCCAGAGCAACCTTCGCAAAAAAGGTTAAAAGATTGGCTCCCCGCTATGGGGAGAATTTGAAGGGATAGACGACATTAAATATGCGTTGAATATGCAGCACAACCTATATTATTATTACTACCACTGGTATTATCTATAATATCAAATAAATACTTTTTTACCTATTTTTGGTCAAAACCAAGGTGCCATGAATGGTTACTCAAGCACTTCACTTGTTCGCTACACACTACATACACATACACAGACAGGAAATAGTAACTTTCTATGTTTCTCTAAGACTAATCGTGAGAAACATGAATGAATAACTATACGTCTCGCTATCACTCGTGTACAACTACCACTCACATGAATTTGAAAACCATAGTTCTTCTGTGCAGGGTATTCAGTGATGTCATAACAAGTGGACAGGTTAATCTCTCCGCCCGCGTCTGCCGCCTGAAATAAACAAGCAGACCAAAGGCCAATCAATGCCTTCTGATCTCCTATTCACCACGAGGCTGTGGTTTCATGTGCTCGTGAAAAGGAATACAGAAGCACACCTCTTCGGCCGCTGGGTCTCGGTAGAAGACGAGGCTCCGGTTGGCCAGGACAAACCATTGTCTCTGCCACTACATGGGGAACATTTCAGAGCAGAGTAAGTGGAGGCACTGACATTCGCCGACATGAGACTAACCTGGGTGAATTCTGTTTGCCTTCTATAAAGGGGAGCGCGTACCAGTGAGAGTCTAGCTATCAGCTATCCATCCATCTATTCATCTAGCCTTCACTCATCCATCCATCCACAGATTCACAAAGCTGCACGTTCACCTGTCCCTCTGAATCCTGCCGCATCATCCATCCTTTCTTAAGGTTGACTCCTTCAGCCTGAAGGGAACAAACAGATATTTTGCCCACGCAGTTTAGTGTATGTCATCCAAAACAAGTTATTTTACAATTGTGATTTTCAATTACCACCAGGGGGCACCATAAATAACGATGCCCCCCATGAGCAACACCTGCAGAAGTACGGCGGTGTTAGCATGGACGCAGAGTCACATAAAGACATACAGATATAATACTTTGTCCAAGGCCAAGGTCAAGACTTCCGTTTATAAAAAATAAAATAAAATAAAAATAAAAACTGAGATAGTAATTTATAATTTAGGGATATTCTATATACATCCACATCTCCCATCATCATATCCACAACTTTTGAGTTTTTAACTTTTCACCTTAAAGAATGGTAGGGCCTACCCTTTTTTGGTTGTGATTATGGGGACGACCGACTTCACTGAACACCGAAGAAGAAGAAGAACAAGGTGAAGGAAAGGAGCATGGCTCTTCAGAAGAGTTACTCACTCCAATTTTATCCGCGCTATGACCGCCATTCGTGCGTGCGTTTTTGCTGACATGAGCCCTGCGAACAACAGACAAGAGATGTGTCAGCTCGCGGTGCGTCAGAGGGAAGACAACGTGGCCACAAACTTCGTGGAATACGTCGTTTCATCTCTACTGGTGGCACTACATAACTCTTCTTCAATAAAGCTTACCCGGGTATCGTGGCTGCCGCCCGCGAGGAGAGGTGTCCACATTTTACTCGAGAAGTAGGCATGGTACGATCAGAGGGGTCTGTACACAACACAACAATTTTGTGTGTGATACTTTGTGGATGATGAGTTTGTTAGATGTATTTTCTTCCTAGGTCCTTATGTGCTATTACATTTAATAGTAATATGTGTCGTAATATTCAATTACTAATGAATGACCAATACTAGAGTAGACCTGCAGTAGAGTAGAGAAAGGCTTGAGTGTCCCAGACGGCATAGTAAACACAGCAACACCTGTGATGTGAAATGTGTCTGAAAACCAAAGGCACGAAAACAGAACGGAGCCCGGACTCCTACCGTCGCTGGTGGTTCCTTGGTCGAGCCTGCCGAGTGAGCGGTAGCTCCTGAGGAGTGGCGCGGCGGACAGGGAGGTCAGGTGGAGGGAAGGCGCGCTGCGGCTACTGCAGAGGAGAGCGGCGGCGGCGGTAGACGCCGGTCTGGACCCTCTGCTGCCCTCGACTCTCCTGCCCCTGCTGCGGTTCAGAGTGCTGTTGGACTTGGAGTGGCCAGTGCTGCCGCTGCTGGAGGTGGTGAGTGTGGTACTACTTCCCGGGTTTCCACTTCTGCCCCCTGAACTTCTGCTCCTGCTCGTTTCACGACTCGCATGCCCACCGTTGCCCCCAGCGCAGCCTCCTCCTCCTGCCTGGTTATCCTCACACGCTCCGGGGGGCACTGGCGGATCTCGGTGCTACTCCCGGGGGGGGGGGGGGGGGGGGGGGGTGGCACGCGCACACACAGAGCTGACAACATTAACCCATACCGCACAGTAATTTACAGTGTGTAAAGTTTAAACACATTTACCCCACACCCCCAAACGCCCCCAAACCTCTGGCACTACAACCTTACAAGTTACAACCCAACTTCCCCAACCTTAGAGAGTATTCTTTTTTTTGTCCCTGGTGATCTTTTAATTTGCCTAAGTACCATACGACTAACGCTGCGATCAAACACACACGCGCACGCACACAATCACACACACACACACACACACACACACACACACACACACACACACACACACACACACACACACACACACACACACACACACAGCTTAATCACAGTTGAGTCAAGTCAATTCCAATCTGCGAGAGCTCCGGCGATCTCACCGAATGCAGAGCCAGACCATCGACGTAAGATAAATCTAGGCCTGCCGGACAACATGGATTCAATTCGCTGAAGCAGCCAGCCTGCAATGTCCTGACACAGCTCCCTGTGCGCGCTAACAGCAGCATTAACCTTTCCATGTCTCATAACTTTGCAATAGATAAATCTGCCCCAACACGTGGGCTTCTTTTTGTTATCAACTACTGTGCACGGGGTAGACTTGAGTATAGTTTAACACAGTGGCTAGTGTAATGCATGTGCATACTGTAGATATATTGTTTTATCTTTACAGGGCTTTGATATCTCTCTCTCTCTCTCTCTCTCTCTCTCTCTCTCTCTCTCTCTCTCTCTCTCTCTCTCCCTCTCCATCTCCCTCTCTCTCTCTCTCTCTCTCTCTCTCTCTCTCTCTCTCTCTCTCTCTCTCTCTCTCTCTCTCTCTCTCTCTCTCTTATATTTAAAAAAAAATAAATAAATAACAATTTTAATATATCTTAGATTGTAAACATTATCAGCCACTCAAAATGATACTTACCCTTTTCTTCTGGGTCAGTCTGGTGGGCTTAGCCAATGCCTCGTTGCATCTGCTTCTTGGTTTAAAACAAATTAATCAAACATTTTGCCACTTGGTCAAAGGTTAATGTCTTAATGTATGTATGCAAAAAAGTAAAAAGAAATTAAACCGACTCGGGCCTTCCAATATTAGCAAACCAAAACAAATGTTATTGCTAATGTAATGTATATATATAATGTACTGTAATGTGCTAATTTTCCATTTGTGTCATCATACTTGTGAATATTATAAGATTTTCCGAATCTAACATATGATGAAAGTTATGTTTATGAAGACAAGCGTTTAAATGTGAGAACAATGTGATAGCCTAATTGAATGGTGTTGTTGAGTTCAGGCTATATCAGTAAGATATATCAGTGTTTTGAACGCAAATCAAAGATAGAGCCAGTGTACATTTGTGTGCAGCCTGGCTTTTAGGATAAACTGCTCAATCGTTAGAGAAAATAAGTTAGGCCTACTTACTCTGAAGAACATTAAGCTCTAAATGTAGGCCTACTTACCTTTGTTTCTTAGACATTACTCAAAAATAAATCCTGTAGTAGTCGATTGAAGATAAGATAAAATGAGATAAGATATGCCACATTTCATGCAGCACAGTTCAGTATATGTGCTCCTAAACAACGGTGGGAACAGAAATACCCAAACATCGTAAAATAATGACGAGACACAGCGCATCCGTGCACGCATGTGGGTGCCTGTACACGCGCACACAGACCCTAATCCAATAGAAGATTTGACACAATCCATTAGTTTGGTGGGATTAGGGCAGCTTTAGCACACTAGACGAGTTAATGAACCTGACAGACTTCCTGCTTATGTCTCGGAACATGCAAACCACGCGCCACCCAAATGTTTTCAATAACACTATAGGCCTGTGTTTTGTTTATTGAAGAACATCACGTATTTTCATTACACTCCACGACCGCCCTCAGTATGTTATCGGCTGCTACTATATTTCGTGTCTTCACTTTTTTTAAATTATAGATTAATTGCAAATAATAAACTGCTTCAACGCCGATGTGACTTATGTGATCTTAAACGATTGAGCTACTATGCAGATTTCAATCACATCCTTTGAAATATTGCAACCCATGACTTTCAAGCAATTCCGGTCTGCCATTGGGGCGAGTAACGGCTTATAGTGCAATGGCTGGGTAATAAATTTGAGCCCCAAATAACAAACCATACTTGTTGTGAAACAGCAGGGCAGCAACATCATGCTCATGAGCGTGGACCGTGCCTGTCATTTACAGAGGTGTCCGTCTCTCTGGCGCCACCTGCTGTTCCAAATGACTCATCGTGATTGGCCCGATGTCACGTGACCTCACAGCTGATTCCCCTGGACGGAGTGTTGTGCTTCTGGGGTGTACATGAATCTGTACTGGCCATTTCTGACTGCCTAACTCCGTCCTGGCGTGCAACAGTCACCGCGTACCTCGTTTCGAACAGCTATAATGGCACATGGATCACAATTAAATGTCCTCGAAATTAACAACTCTCCAATTCACGTGGAGCACGATAAAAAACGTCGCCAGTTTGTCATCAGACTGAATGGTAAGTTTTGAAAACACGTCGGCAAGCTAGCTGGCTACATGTAGCTTGCTGGTTCAGCCTGGACCGCAAACCAATCATCCACCTTCTGCTGACAACTTCGATCCGTAAATCCGAAGTGTCATTCAGCTAATGCTTGTAAAGTAGGGCCGGTCAGGTGCTGTAATGACCCTTTATGTTGTGTCGCCTGAACTATCGCACTTAACCATTTAACCATTTGAGGCACAAACATCCATTAAACCGATTTCGCCAGGCCCAGCGCGATACACTTCGTGTCTGCCGTGTACATCCTTCTTTCGTATGACGTTCAGTTATTTGTTACTGCCACTTTGAGGAAAGGAGTCTTGAGAACCAGAACCAGACCTACCAGTAATTACTACCCGTACCCTCTACTAGCTCAGTGATTGTACTGGCTAAGTTTGTTGTTATCACAGCTCGGTTGAAATTACCCTTCTAAATGTGCTGTATTTAAACTTGAATCTTTATTGCTTCGTGGTTTGCTCTTTCATTCAATTTTACATTATTGGATCATTCGTACTCGGGCTGGTTTGGATCAACCTCGTTACGTGATTGCATCGAACCATCAGCCTGTGAACCTGTATGAAATGGATGTGGCAAAGGCACTTATAAATGCTACGTTTCTCTGTGCACGGAGGATCTCATGACCGCGCTGTTCTCCTGTATGAGTACGTCGGGAAGAAGACGGTGGACCTGCAGCACACTGAAGTTCCAGACGCGTATCGAGGACGAGGCATTGCAAAGCACCTGGCTAAGGTTGTTGGCTTTCTTACGAACAGTCTATGCCACGCAGAATGTCTTTCTGAACGTGGTATTGAATTTTGATTCACTTTTCACTCTTCTAGTCAATCAATACAAGTCATTGGGAAGAGGTTTCTAGGCCTTGGATGTGTAATAACTTTACAGCTTACATTTATGACAAGCCCTATCACAATCGGCAACATCAACAAATCGGCTGAATAATGAAGATTTAAGTTTGCATCTGTTAGAATTACATACATTCAACACATACTTTGTTTTCATTTGGAGGCTTGATTCAATGCTTTTGTGTCTTGTTTTGCATTGGACGCCTGCAGGCAGCCATGGACTTTGTGGTGGAAGAAGACCTGAAGGCTCACCTGACGTGCTGGTACATCCAGAAGTACGTCAAGGAGAACCCCCAGCCTCGGTACTTTGAACACATCTATCAGTGACCTGCTTGCAGGACTCTGGGTGGAGGAAACGAACAGGCCAGAGCACATTCCCACATGACTAACGGAGAGAGAGAGAGAGAGAGAGAGAGAGAGAGAGAGAGAGAGAGAGAGAGAGAGAGAGAGAGAGAGAGAGAGAGAGAGAGAGAGAGAGAGAGAGAGAGAGAGAGAGAGAGAGAGAGAGAGAGAGAGAGAGAGAGAGAGAGAGAGAGAGAGAGAGAGAGAGAGAGAGAGAGAGAGAGAGAGAGAGAGAGAGAGAGAGAGAGAGAGAGAGAGAGAGAGAGAGAGAGAGAGAGAGAGAGACAGAGAGACATTGAGACATTTTCCTCATACTTTGGGGGTTGGGGGAGGTGGATGCTCGCGTCAGATGATCTTCAAGCACCAGATGTCATTCACCATGACATTGTGTATATCAAATGGACATGGTAATGCTTATCTGTGTGCCCAGTCAATGGGGCCCTCGCACGGGGAAACAGACATCTGTGGGAATGGCATGTGAGTTACGGTACAGTCGTTCACGTACTGTGACTCCCAAGAACACAAGCACTCCAGCCAACGCAGAAGCCATTTACCTCAGCCAAAAAAAACATCTTTAGGTTGCAGTCGAGTGTAAGCACTTGCGCGTCTTTCGTTGTGTATGGAGTGCTATTGAGCAGGAGCGGAGGATGTCATAACAAGTGGAACTCTGTTCTAGGTTCGAGCGACGATGACTGCTTCGAGGTTAGCTAGCCTCATGTTACTTCTTTTTATTTAGCGTTGAACTTCTACCCTGAAGCTTTGTCCTGTCATGATATACATTGAATATGTCAAACGGAAGAGGTTCAATCAGTGCTCCGTGTGGAGTATGAGTTTAAATGTATCTCTGATCTTGGGTTTCTCTGTATTTAGGATTAGATGGGTTCTTTTAGTTTCAAGGTTGTGTGACTTTTCAAAGGACATTTGGTGTACGGTTAACAAAGCTTATTTTTCAAATCCAGTTTCGTTAAAGCAAATTATTTCCATTATGTACAACTTGGGAGTTGTGTACTTTTACTTGTACTTGTGTTACGTTGTTTTATTCTTCTGTCACAGCATCATGTAAAACAACTTATGAACTTCAGAACCAAAGAGCTCAATCTAATAAACAATGTCCATCTTTGGAAAACCAAAGGTGGACACACACCTGTTGCGACAGAGAAACACAGACACATAAGAGATAAGACTGGCTTTTCCCACTGTGCCGTGCAATAATATATCTTTGCATATAGATGACAACGTACCCTGATATAAACAGCACAGAGTGCCACTGTGCGTAGCACACTGACTGTAGCCTACTCCTTTAGCGACAGGAAAATACACAGTTTGTCACTTTTAATTTCCATTCTACTTCTACTTGTATCTCTTCTGTTTGCCCTGAGGTTAAATGTCTCCATTGTGAAAGGTGAGATATGGCTTCAGTTAATTATATCGGCTGTGACGGCTGTTTCGAGACCCAACTCAGGCATTAGTTCTGTTGGTTTGTCTTGGGATTCAATTTGAGTGGTCCTCTTTCTGGGTTTTAATTAACAGAAACAATAAGCACTGAGAACCTGTAAAAACCCTTGACCCTTAATAGTTACACTCGACCAATACTTGTCTTTGCCCATGACAATCACCCTTTTGGAGGGCTAGAAAAACCTCAGGTGTCTGACAAGCCCTAAAAACAGTTCTCATGGCAATTAAACAACAAAACTAATAATTGGGTCCTTTTGTTTGTAGACATGTAATGAAAGGTGTGCAGTTGACAGACACATTGCATTGGCCTCACTTTTTACTCACATGTTATGCTCGACATTTCTCTTCAGTTTTTTTTACTACTTTTTATGTAATACTTGTATAGGCAAATGAATTGAACCTACAGATGCATTCAGTTCTTGTTTTGTTCTCCATGTTTCTCATTGTTTGTTAATAAATATCTTGCGAAACACATTTCAGCCGGTTTCCAGTGTGTGCAGTACAAAATGGTTTTGATGTTTCAGCCATGGAATTTAAACCTGTTTTTCTGTAACGGGTCATGTGGATTTGTCTTCATACTAAACCAAATGAGAAACCTGTGTAACATATCTAAAACAATCCAGATGCAACATTGTTGAAGGTCTGCTGTGAAGTCTACTCCCAACTTCTTCAGCGTTGCATGCTTCTGTTGTTTTTTACCCACCTGTGGTTTCAAAGAAAAGCTTGTTGTGCATTCTGCTGAATGAACAATGGTCGGGTTTCTCCCGTCTCACAGGAAACACCGGCAGGCTACCAGTTTATTGAGGTGTCAATTCAGAGCCAGGGGGGGTCATGAAACAGTGCAATCAACATCCTATCCACCATCAACAATAATTATTTTCATGTTGCCATGAGTCAAATTTATGCTTGTGTAAAATGTTATTTTGAAAATGATTGGCCAGTAATGTATTTGAAGAACCATATGCTGGCAGAGCCCAGTTAAGCCTGTGACATATCGGTTATCTTGAAGACGGTGGTTTCATGTATTAATCAGGGATAAACTGAACTGAAAACCAAGTGCCTTCCTTGACTGTTGGTTGAACTACACTATTTTGCGCATTATTCATAGACCCACCTGTCTGAGTTTACATCTAAGCAAATCTGAGCCCACCAAAATACCCCAACTCCTGATATAAAACAAATAGGCCTACATTAGATTGACTTTTTTTTTTTTTTTTTAATAAAATGTATAAATTCCAAATTAATTGGAATCGTTTTGAAGATTTCATCGATTATTTGCACAAAAGTCAAAATGTTACAAACATTTTTACTTTTGAAAATATAATAATAATAGACTAAAACGTATCCATGACGTATTGTAGCCACCGCATGGACAGAGAGCCGAGCAGCGCGGAACCCGGCCAGACGTCTACTCATCCACCGCAACATGGGTGAGTTGGTGCGGGCTTATGGAGCTTATGGAAAAAGTATATTTGGCCATGCAATCATGCTGCCGTCTTTGACTCACATTTAATGCTATGCAATTTCATACACGTATTCAAAAGTGTATCAGTGCGCAGTTCGACTTATTCTTTCTTTTCTGATACTCTGAAGCGTTGTCAACCTTTGTCAAACTAGTAGTCCTACTTGTAAAAAAGTACTGCACCGTTTATGTATGAAGTTAATTTGCAGTCTGACCTCGCTCATGTAATGTATCTACGTAATATTACGCCATGTAAAAACAGTTCTGGGATTTGTAGTCCAAAGGTGCGCACAACCCATGACACCGGCGCGTTCTTGCACTACAATACTAACAATTCCTAGCGCTGTAAAACGTCAGCCGCAGTGAGTGTTGTATCTCCAACATGGCGTCGCTGGGAAGGAGGCGCGGTGTCCCAGTAAACAGGGAGAGGTCAGTTGCACTAAAACGTTACCTTTGCACGGATGTCCGTTAACATGGCATCCATGGTCGCGTCGCGGTCGGTGCACACAAGACCACACACGCGCACGGCGCTTTTGTTTTTAAATCAAACGCCTCCTCGTGCTACTGAGTGCTGAACGATCGCGTAGCTAGCTCACGCTAGCGTTAGCTAACGGGGACGGCTAATGTTATCAAGCGGACGGGCTGGTTCCTGGCCGCCCGTGTGATGTTTTGATTAGCATCAGTCAAGCAGCTGCGGAGGGACAACCATCAGATTGTATTTTGTGATTTGTCCGAAGGCTTACAGACGAGTATTGCACCCCCCACGCCGCGTGTGACCCCCTCTAAGAGTGAGGTGTAGTCAACTTGACTCCTGCTCACTTTCTCATGTGCAAGCTAGCTGGCTATCGTTAGCGCGCCAACGACTGCTTGACAAACCTTGTGTTTCTCGCCAATATGTTGACTACTATGTCTATGTCGTCGATGTTGTGATTTTTGTCTCCCTCTCCACCGTCCCCTGCTCAGCAGCACTTCCCTGTATCGGCGGACTGGTTTACTCGACGTTTGTCACCAGTCAGCAGTTTGTCCTTTTTGGGTTTGCTTGCCATTTGCTCAACATTCAGGAAGGCCTCGTATGTCATGCAGCGTACAACCAGTTCGTACGAATAGATTTTGAAATGTATAATCTCGGAAAATCATAATTATGTGTAATTGTAAAACCGTCAAGGTTACCCCTGGACAGTTGGAGTCAGGCAGCCATGAGTAAAGTAGTTGAGTGAAGTTATGTAGTTGGAAAGATTCAGTTTTTCAGAAATACACGACATGTGAATTGACAGAGTGCTGCTGATTAGGTATATTATTTTTACCTTATTTTTTTCTGTTGATCTTGACCAATGGCGATATGACATTGACATTACAATGCAATTATGTCACGACCTCTGTATCGCAGGGCATAAACTCTTGCAGAAACTGTTGTGTTGTGTTGCACGTTACCATTTGCAGTTCTGTGAATAAAAAAAATGGATGGCTGTATGCTTTGCCCTATGCCACTTATACACTGGATGGCTCTGCAATATATGAAGTCACCGTTGTGTTTATAATGTGTACACGGATATTGTAATAGCAATTGGAACATTATATATTACGTGCACATGGACATACTGATTGAGCTGGAACTCTTTCTGCCGAATCCTCTTTTCGCTGCGCAGGGCAGTGATGGCGGC
Source organism: Urophycis tenuis (assembly GCA_036785325.1). NCBI lineage: Eukaryota > Metazoa > Chordata > Actinopteri > Gadiformes > Phycidae > Urophycis > Urophycis tenuis. The sequence continues at coordinate 4,678,668 of JAXIVH010000021.1, forward strand.
GACCGACTGCTACATCGTGCACGAGATCTACAACGGGGAGAACGCACAGGACCAGTTTGAGTATGAGCTGGAGCAGGCGCTGGAGGCCCAGTACAAGTACATCGTGATCGAGCCCACGCGCATCGGCGACGAGACGGCCCGCTGGATCGCCGTGGGAAACTGCCTGCACAAGACGGCGGTGCTGTCCGGCACCGCCTGCCTCATGACGCCGCTGTCGCTGCCGCCAGAATACTCTCGCTACGTGGCGCTGCCCGCCGGCGCCCTCAGCGTGGCTTGCTCCGCCCTGTATGGCATTTCGTGGCAGTTTGACCCCTGCTGCAAGTACCAGGTGGAGTACGACAGCCAAAAACTCTCGCGACTGCCCCTGCACACGCTCACCTCCTCCACGCCCGTGGTGCTGGTGCGCAGGGATGATATCCACAGAAAGAGACTCCACAACACGATAGCGCTGGCCGCCCTGGTTTACTGCGCCAAGAAGATCTACGAACTCTATGCAGTATGAGCACGCCCCCCCCACCCCCACCGCCCCCACACACCAGAGGTTTAATAACAGCCAACCAATGTAAAAGAATGAAAGTTTAAAAACAAAATAAACAAAAAAATCAAGAAGTATAAATAACCAAGCCCATCTCCCGCCAGGAGTAAGGAGAAGCGCAAGCCAGAATCAGGGCGTCACAGCATCAGCTCCTCTTGTTTAATGGCCGCTTCCATATTGAACTTGAAACAATCACAGGGATGTAGTTGAAACCAGAAGGACCCCCCCCCTCCCCTCTTCATTTCCTGTCCTTGTAAAGGACACATGAATCTCAAACCCCGAGAGCTGGCACACCAGGGTTTAGAAGCCATTCTTTTGGACAAAAAAAGTGTTGAAACCGGACCCTAGTCTTTTGAGTAGTACGGTCATGCTCTGTCTCCCCCCTCCCCTTGTAGTTTTACTGTGTCCCTTATTTGCTGATCATCCCATTGCCCTTTCATTAGACAGGATATTACAAACTCACATTTCTGTATTTTATTTTTGCTTTTTTTCATTAAAGAGATTCTACATGGTCTCCTGGACAGAGCAACTAGTATTTTTTGTCATGTGCATATGTGCTTTACCACCTTATCGATAATGGACTTGCAAAGGACTCTACGCAGTGAATTGGAGAACATAGAATGCTAACGAACGTGGAAGGGCATTGTTTAGTTTACTAATATTCACGTGAGCTGTTGATCAAACCTGTAGTTATGTTAAGATATACATTGATGTTAATGAATGTTAAAAATGAGAAATGACTGGCTGAGGGAAGACTTAAGTGTTAGTGAAGGTTCTCTCCGTTAAATACGTCACTAATATAGTCTGTTATTCCCTATTTCTACTTAAGCAATAAGTTCAAACACCTGGGGCTATGGCCTCTGGGATTCAGTATTCCAAAAACAGAATTAAGGTTGTTTCAACATTGCTTATTAAAATATTTTCTGAGAAGATAACCTAGAATAGACCCAGTGAATCCAATGTTATGCTTCGTCTAATTTGAATGTGAAATGTTACATAACCATGAAATGGCAGTGTGTGACTTGTCTTTAAATTTTCTTTTTAATATTGGAACTTACTGCAGAGGTCCTCATGGTTATTTATTCTTTTCCATGTTGTTTTGAAGCACACTAAAGGGCCGTGGATCATACAGTGGTTTTTATTTTCCATCTCAGCCTGGGGAAACGGGGTAAAGCATCTAAATAACACGTTCCTTAGGTTATACACATTATTCCCTTTGAATGACTTTTTTGGCAGTAGCCAACTAAACTAATCTGTTTTGAGCATTGGTTAACTGCAATCAAGAACTTTTTAATTGTATTATGATCATTGGAATCTACAGTTATAGCAATTAATCGTGGTATAAAATAAATATATATTTTAAGCCGTTTGTCACAACAGGTTTGTCTTAGATATAGGCCTTAGCCTAGTTTGCAGGCTATAAAGTAATACTGGATACTAACTCAGGGTCTTTCAAATCCTGATTGATGGTCATTGTGGCTAGTGTATATGGGGTAGATCATCACTCTGATTATATATTTGGCCTTATTGGAATAATTAAAAAGCCTTTAAAATTGTGCGTTATTTAAACGGCTCTTACTATAATGTAGCTGCTGCACAATAGCAACGGTTCATTACATACGCCTGTGAGTGTGAAAAACTTCAACACCCACAACTCCACGCGAGCAATTTCCCATGGCGCACCCGTGCATCCTGCTTACTCGTCCGGGTTTATTGTAACGGTAGTTCATCGAAATCTGTCGTCCTTTCAGGCGTCTACAATGATCTAATTTTACTTTTAATGAGTGTTCTGTAACACCCCCGTGTATTGGTAAACTGTTAAACAGGTGAGTCTGTTTCCAGCATATTCTTGATATTCAGATCTCCTTAACTTAGCGTTTTTGACAGACACTAGGTTGGTTCTACAAATCATAACAATCCTCAATAACTGAGCTGCATGTTGAAACTAGCTCGTAGATTATTGATTTTCAACGAATGTCTCTCATCACAAACACCTTATTTATTATTGCGTATTAAAGAGCACGTAAATGCTGTCTTACTAGCTTGAGTGAGTGACAACACAACACGCGGCTATGGAGCCTAGAGCAACTGGGCTTATTAACGACACCTGGCTGTATATCATAGTCAGACGTGTAGTTCAGGTTGTATGAGAGTAAAAGCCTCCTGCTGGTTTCCTCCCCAGGCGTGTTTGTGGAGCGTGTCATGGGTGGGGGCACCGTCTCCCTGGCGCTGGGGTGTCTGGGGCTCCTGCTGCTCTACCGAATGCTGCAGAGACTCAGACCCGGATCTCGGGTCCAGGACTCTGTGGTGGTGATCACCGGTGCCAGCTCAGGGCTCGGGAAAGGTCGGTGACCTGATTTGGCGGTCTGGAGCACTGTATTAACTCATGATGATCATGATGGAATACTATGTCGATAAATATCCCGATGTTTATTCATTTAAAACAGCAGTCTAAGCAGTCTGAGGGTCATCAGTTATGAACGTTTTGAAACGTCAATATCGTTTCAAACCTCATATTCTGTCACAATAAATCATCTTAATTCCATGACGATACTTCATGCATATACATATCATATACATAAACCATAACAGAGAAATATTGCCCAGCCCTGGACCTGACATACTTCACTGAGTTAAAGGTCAAGGGATGACCCTAATCACAAAGTCACATCCACACATTTACTGGGCTCTATACACAGGACCAGGTACCCCCAGACAAAAAAAAAAAAGTCAACGTTAGTTGGATGTGGAACGAAATATAACATGAGGGTGTGATTCTGTGGGTGTTTTCCAAGAACGCTTGGCAGGCCTTAGCCCGGCGGCCCGTTGTGATGTTGTGCATGCCACTGTGTATGTTGCAGAATGCGCACGGATCTTCCATGCGGCGGGAGCCCGCGTGGTGCTGTGTGGGCGTGACGTAGGCCGCCTGCAGGCCGTGGCGCTGGAGCTCGGCACGTCCACGGCCTGCAGCAAGACACCGGTGGGTACCGGGACAATGTTTAGCGGTGGTGACGTTATTATGAAGATAGTTCATATTAACTATTAAGAAATGTTTCTGACCTATATGATCAAAAAATATTGTCTAGAGTACATGTGTTAGTAAAGTATAAACTATGGAGATTAAATGTGTTCCTTGTGTGTGGAAGAGGTACGTCACATGGGTCTTACAGGTCAACAACGGTTGTATTTGCCTTCAACTCACTGAATTGTGACTCTTGTATATGTTTATATTTACATCCATAGCTCGTCACCTTATGATGAAATGTAGTAATTCATAATGCATCCCAACCACCTTCGTTATCGCACGTCAGACCTACACCCCCATCACCGTGACCTTTGACCTGGCCGAGGCCGAGTCGCTGGACAGGGCCGCGGAGGAGATCCTGCAGTGCTACGGCCATGTAGACATCCTCATCAACAACGCCGGCATCAGTTACCGCGGCAACATCCTGGACACCGACCTCTCTGTTCAGCGCGCCGTCATGGACACAAACTACTTTGGTCCCATCGCTTTGACCCAAGGTATGAATTCTTTAAAGTTGTTATGTTATTCAAAAGGTTTTAACGCCCCTGTTCTCCACAGACCCAATTGATTCAGAGAGGAAGGTTATTCTTGGGGTAATTGAGCCGTGGATAGATGGGTTTTTGTTTCCACACAGTGTGTTCCCCCTGAAGTGATGGCGCAGTGAAAAAGCAGCAGGTTTGTTCAAAACTCCTCCTCTCTGTCTCTCTGCAGCCCTCTTGCCCTCGATGGTGCAGCGGCAAAGCGGCCATGTTGTCGTCATCAGTAGCATCCAGGGCAAAATCGCCATTCCCTTCAGATCGGCATGTGAGTTCCCCTCCTTTAACCCCGTTTTCGAGACCGCACTCGTCTACACACTAAAGCGTGTGGGCTGACCGGCGCGATGCTCTTCCCGGACAGACGCCGCGTCCAAGCACGCCACGCAGGCCTACTTCGACTGCCTGAGGGCGGAGGTGGAGCGCCACGGGATCGGCGTGACGGTGGTCAGCCCCGGCTACGTCCGAACCAACCTGTCCCTCAACGCCGTCACGGGCGACGGCTCCAAGTACGGAGGTGAGGAGGACGCCATGTGGTTCCACAGTGATGAGGAGGAGCTGGTTTAGCACGTTGTCGGTTCAGACCGGGTGCAGCTTCCACATGTCATAGTGTCTTTAATTTTATGGCCATATGAACACATGGGTTCTGTGAGACCTTTATAATGAGGGGGCGTAGTAAAATAACCTTTTTTGTGTTTTAGCAAGTGAAATGACCATTCTGCTATTGATTTAAAAGCTCGAGTGAACAAACCACTGAATAGAAGATGGGGGGGTGGGGGGGGGTCATTGTTCCGTTTCCTTCATTCTCAGCGTCTTACATGTTGCTCATGTAGTCTGCAGCGTTCCACACGCACAGCAGTCTCTCCACGGAAGCGACCACTTACTGTATGTCCGTTATCTGCCGTTAGTTCTGGACAAGACCACGGCAATGGGCCGGGACCCCGCAGACGTGGCCCGTGCGGTCCTGGAGGCGGTCCGTCGGAAGCGCAAAGACGTGCTGTTGGCGGGGCCCCTGCCCTCCCTGGCAGTGTATCTTCGCAACCTGTGGCCCGGCCTCTTCTTCAAGATCATGTCGATACGCGCCGGCAAGGAGCAGAGGCAGCAGAATGGCGACGGAGGACACGGAGGTGCAAAGGTTCCCACGCAGCGCTCAGACTTTAAACATTAACAAATCGAATATGTCTGCCACTCATCCCCGTTTGATCTGATGATGTTCTGCTCTAAAGTGTATTTTTGTTATCTAATATTCATGTGCCCGTAACAAGTCTGCTCTGTGAGTCGGTATGATGATAACGTCTGCTTCGCTAATGTACTGCTTTTGGTCAGAAAGCTTTGATGCCATTAAAGATAAATACTGAACCAAGACAGCATGTCCTCACTTTCTAGACTAATCTCTCAGTTGACAGGCGACACACACAACAGGTTTTTTAGAACCATTTTATACACAGAATAAAAACAACTTTTTACAAACTGAAAAACTTTACAAGTTTTTGCTTTTTGGAGGTCATCTTAACTTAAAACAAATAACCTTTCTGAAATTGTTAATAAATAATTCAAATAATTTACATTATGTTACAAAAGAGCAGTGAATACTGGAATCGTTAATGTACAATTTAACCGCAGAGGAACGAAAACGCATGCCTGAACAAATACTTTTATACAACAATGAATCTTAAATGCTTAACTGCCCTTTTTTCATTTAAAAAACATTTTTTTTTTACACATGGGCAAAAAAAGAGCATACAAACACTTTAGCCTTCTAGTTGCGAGATAGCTCAGAGGATTTTACATTACGCTGTCTTAGAAGGCTAAAAACTGAAAACGTTAAAAAGGGCTCATCGGTGCTTTTGAAAAACTCCCTTTGATTAAAAAAATAATAATAATAAAATAAGTTTTGTAAATGAATGAACAAGCAATGATCATGAAAGTGAGCATATTAGCGAAGATGATCAAATCAAAATGCAACTTGGTAATGCTGGTTATCTGAAATCCATTGCGACTGCTAGTATGTTAACACATACCGGGGGAAGGTCCATTTAGAGTACACACAAATAAAGACATCGCAATACAAAAATGATTTCATATCGATCAGAGAATGGAGGCTGGGATTACATGGCAATCAGCAGAGAAGTTACAAACGCTCCCGGGCTTCAGGGGGCAGCCGCTAAACGTTAGACCTGATGTTAAGGCGATTCTTCCTGTCCGTCCATCATAATTTCCCCCTATTTCAGTCAAATTTCTTTGATCAAGTGTCCGTTTACTGTGGTGCTGTCGCGTTACTAACGTGTCACGTATTCTCCTGTAACGTCACCTACACACAACAGAGACTGCGGTACAACGGCCTGCGGTCAGGACGGAGCGCACACTAAAACATAAAGGTTTAGGCTGGGTGTTTCTCCGGCGGCGGAGCGGGACGCCGATCACGGGCCAACGGAGACGGCGTCATCAGAACCAAGCGCCGCTGCAAACTGATTATGTGGCGGCGCGCGTTCAGACTTTCTCCAGAGGGGGGCGGCTGACTGTCCAATCACTGAGGAGAAACTAGGCTGGAACAATAAAAACCCTTGTTTCCGAGTTACAACACACCTCACCGAGATGCTGCGGACAGCTCTGATATGATGACACACAGACACCGGGTTCACGGAGTACATTTCATCACCGCATACATTCATTCCTCCTCGGGTCAAAATCAGCCATGCGTCCGTATGTGTAAAGTGATTCACACGAGCAAAGACAATGAGTTCAGTTAGTGAATTCTGAACGGAGACTAAAATCTCTCAGATACACGAGCGGCTTCGTAAAACGCCATCTCCTTAGTGATTTATTTGACGTTATGGTGATTTAGTTATGGGACATGGCACCACGTGGGCAACATTCATAAAGCACTACAATACCCAAAGGCCATCAGTGGTTCGTATGACTGCTGGCTAACGTGAATGAGCCACTGTGTAGGGGCCAGGCACTTTCACCGTAGCTGTAATCCATCCCAGATCCTCTCTCTCTCATGGCTGCCTGTGCCCCAGTGTAGTTGTCCTTCTATTATCCAGCAGGTGCGTATTATGGTCTGTATGACATTTGCAACTGAAGAGAGACTCGGTATGGTATATTCACTTGTTGCCACGGAAATCCCCCAGGTGTAGGACCTGCGTGTGTGTATGTGGGGACGTTCACAGAGGGTTGAAGACAAGACTGCTGACGAGACAAGAGGACGTTCCCGGGAGTTGTGGAGATATGGCATCGGATTGGTTGTGAGGCATTCTGTAAACGGAAGCTTGTTTCCTAGAGTCGGCTTTTTGTCTTTTTCTCTTTAAAGGGCATTTCACAGGAGTCAGTGAAACCAAATAGCGTCTCCCTAGCTCACTTCAAAACAACGCCGTTTTTAGTCAACGGTGACAAGGCTCGCTGTTGTTACTATTGCACTTTCAACAAACAGGTGGGAGGATGGCTTTTGTACTTGAGTCTTTCTGAGGGTAGCGGGGGGGAGTAGTTTGTCCCAGTAGGGGGCGCCGGGGTTGTCGGGGAGAAGATGGGAGAGTGCTGGGGACCGGGGCAGGGGAAGGGAAGGGAAGGACCGGGCCGGGGAGGGTCCGGTCTGGGGTGGTCCTCCGCCTCAAGGCGGGGGCGGCAGGGAGGGCTCGGTCACCGCCAGCTCCTGTGCCAGGTCGTTGAACCGGGCGATGTAGTCCACGCTGCTCTCGCTCATCATGCAGGCCAGCTGGCTGTCCATCTGTCAAACATCAGGCCTCGTCAACACCACCACCTCCACCTCCACCTCCACCACCACCACCACCACCACCACCACACACCAACACCACACACCGCAAACCTGCTCTCTGACCTTGGACGAAGCGTTTGGAGGACACCGTGGAAAAGTGTGTGGACTTGTGCGGCTCATTTGAAAACAAGTAGGGATTCTGTCCACACTGCGTTGCACTGCACTGCACTTATGACTCATCAGTAAAAGCACTACTGGGTCAAAGTGTTTCTAGGAATCATTGGAAAATGTGTACGAAGAATTTACATATTTTCCAGTTATGCACAGTAGAGTGTAAGAGAAGGGAAGAAACTATTCTCGGCGCTTATCAGTCGCGTCAAACGTTATCAACAGCTAAATACAAGAACCCGGTGATGACAAACCGTCCCCTATGAGGGTCTCGGTCCTTGGTAATTGAACAGGGAACCCTCTTACCTCCGCCACATCCGGGAGGCCCCGTGACTGAAAGGAATCGTGGGAATTGCAGTCCAGGAGGCTGGGACCCAGCAGGGCTGTGCCACTGGAGGGGCCAGAGGGGGTGAGGGAGGTCCGCCTGCCCTTATCAGGAGACACCAGACTGGCTGAAGGTGAGAAACGAAAGGAGAGACAGTAGTGCCCATGAAGAGGGTGTCGAAGATAGGAAGGTTTGAGAGATGGCAGGAATAGCACACCGTGGCTCTTGGGCTCAGCTGAAAAGGACTTGGGGTTTGGCCCAGCGTTGAGAGAGCTTTATTTGCACATGATGTGCACCGCGATGAAGTGGAAATAAGCCCATTTTTACACATCAGATTTTAGGTTGGTTACGTTCATCATTTTATTCATGAAGTAGAGTAAAGCCTCTGTTCACTGTCACATCTTTCAACAAATAAAAAACAAACAGGGCAAGCTTCCAACGAAGAATAGGCACTTCTGGATGTGGTGTTTTGACTTGTGCAGTGAATATGTTTGGCACACAAGCTGCAGGATATTCCTCACATTCAAGGGTCTGCAGACTGAATCCATAAACCAGTGGCTTAGATGTGCCCTTCATGCCTCGAGGATGGATGAACACAACTGCGCCCGCAAGCACACACACACACTTACAGAGGAGGCATCCCAGAGTGGAGTCCGAGGAGTCGCTGGGGTACCACTGGGGGTCGTGGCTGGGCGAGGGGATCCAGCCCCTGGACGGGCTGGCCGGGGGGGAAGGGGCCAGCATCTTGGAGCCATTGCTGGAGCACAGCTTGGCCGGGGACAGGGCCGCCTCCTCGCCTAGAGACCCCACCACGTCAGACCCCACGTCAGACCCCACCACGTTAGACCCCACATTAGACCCCACCACGTTAGTCCCCACGTTAGACCCCACGTTAGACCCCACGTTAGACCCCACCACGTTAGACCCCACCACGTTAGACCCCACCACGTTAGACCCCACGTTAGACCCCACGTTAGACCCCACACAGTCAGGGACTCGACATGAGCTGAGACTCCCAAACGTAACTCAAATTCATCCTTTGGTTATTTACATTTACATTTAGCCGACTCTTTAATCAAAAGGGATTCACAAAAAGTGCGTTTGTCGGAAGAAGGTGAAACATTTCATTGCTGTTAATAACAGTAAGAAAGTCACCAGCACAGGATTCAAGCATTTCAATTGCTAGGTTCACCATTGCTAGTATACAACATCTCTGGCTAAGTGCCAAGTTACAAAGAGTTATTATAAAGTGCCAAGACGTACAACATATCAGAGCATGAGGGGAGGGTTTTTATGAGAGAGGAAAGGGGGGGGGGGGGTGTCCAAGTACAAGATGTACCTGTAACCATTAGCCGTGACGCATTTATCAGAAAAATACCATCAAGTATAAATAGTAGTCATGATGCATTTCATCAGAATTTCTTCTTTTTTTTTATATATAACATTTTGTTGAATAGTTTCATGGCCCTTCTGCAGTACGCTCAGGTTCAGCATGGCTGGTTATGTGTTGGGATGTTTACTTGCTCTACTGCTGGTGTAACAGAGTGTATGGCTATGATGGCGCATCAAAAGACAACCTACCGAAGTGGGACGAGTTGATCGCCAGCTCGATGATGGAGTCACTGATGTGGGTCTGGGGGTCCCCGGGGGCCATGGCCTCCTCAGGGGGTCCGGGGAGAGAGATGTCCAGGAGGGAGGCCACGCTGGGCGGGGCGAGGAGCGAGTCCCCGCCCCCGGACACGCCGGGCGGCGGCGAAGGCGGGCCGTTCTGCGAGGGGGGGGTTAAGACGGGACATGAACCACACGGCTACAGCAGACAACCCAGAAGTTGGAGAAGGAGAGCAGGTTATGGTGCCAGTGCAGTGGTCAGTACAGCTTGTGCACGTCCCACAAGCCGAGGCAAATTAATATTCAGCATAAACTACATTTAAACGTTTTTATTGGTCGCAAAATCAATCTACGATCGACGCAGAACACCTTGTTACGCCTTTACAGTCGACTTAAACAAGCGGGGCATCTGGCTTTCGTAACACACACACACACACACACACACACACACACACACACACACACACACACACACACACACACACACACACACACACACACACACACACACACACACACACACACACACACACACACACACACACACACACACACACTCCCTCCCGTCCATCTTTCCCCGAGGGTCAAGCTTCGCCGCAACAACGGAGTGTGAGTTTCTCCTCTGCAGGCTCAGTCGCTCTACGTGGCCAATGAGTGGCGTGCAGGCGGGTCGGGGGGCAGGCGGGTCGGGGGCAGCCCTACCTCCGGGGCGTTGTGCTGCAGCAGGCCGGTGTCTGCGTGGATGTCCACGTCCGCCACGTCCGCGGGGCCGAGCAGGGAGCAGCCCTCCGTGGCCGAGGACCCCGGTTCCCGAGAGGGGCTGGCCGGGATGATGCCTGCAGACTTGGCTGCCAGGTCGATTGCACCTGAAAAACGAACGGCGTGACGTTAATGACAATTGCGGCACGGTCATTGGGATGATTTATAGGATGCATGCACCCATGGATTTATTGCGTCAAAGAAATCACTTTAAAAAAACAAAAAAACAAAACAAGTAACTTTGTTTCTTTTAGTGCTGACTCCTAAAAATAATAGCCCCAAATAATGTTTCTGAATAATAACTTCTAAAACAAACTTGAGTCACACACAAAGCTGGCAAAAACTACATTCTTTGGACTACATTCTTCGAACTTTCAACACACGTGTACTGTACTGTGTGTACTATGGTTACATGTACAACGTATGAACACATGTGATGTACTATGACGACATGAATCAGGTATGAACACAGGTTACACATACGAGAGAGCCCACTGGCTGCTCCAGGGCCAGCGTTGGCAGGAGAAGCTTTGGAGGAAAGGGGGCGGGACGTGGGGGCAAGGCGGGTCTGGATTGGCCGGAAGGAGCCCGTTCCTGTGGGAGGAAACAGGAAGTTAGGTTGTACCAAGTCAAAAGGAAGACAGAAACAACGAATGAACAACAAACTGACAAACTATCATTCAATTATTAAATATGAAAAAGGTCACACTCAGGACAAAACAGGATGTAATGATGTAACGCCACAAATGCAGTTGACAGCAGTGAACAGTCAGCCAATCACAACGGGAGTTGATCATCACCATCACAGCCTTAAAGCCACAGTACCAAAATAAAACTTGACTTTTCCTCCTTCCTTACTACCGTTTTTTTTTAATGTATTCATTTATTTTGAAAGGCACTCTGCTTGCAGTGCAATGTTGTCTCTGCTTCCAGTGCAATGTCATCTCTGCTTGCAGTGCAATGTCATCTCTGCTTGCAGTGCAATGTCATCTCTGCTTGCAGTGCAATGTCATCTCTGCTTGCAGTGCAATGTTTGTCTCTGCTTGCCTGCCATGAGCCGCCCCAGGGGGACACTGGGGGTGTAGTGGGGTGCGTGCTGGCAGCAGCAGGCAGTACCTGTAGCGGAGGAGTTGGACAGGATGGAGAAGGAACACACGTGCTGCGGAGTGTCCCCAGTGGTGCGGGGCAGCAGAGTGCGCTGAAGATAAAAACACCGCAGACAGTGACGGGTTAAAGAAACACGCACCACAGAGCGTGCAGAAAAGTAACGCATTGTATCATGGGAGAAGTAATGGTGGCAATTATTATTATTGACATTTCACTTTTCTATGTGTTTTTTTTTTTTCCCCTCCCTGGTTCAGGTGTGAACACATTTCACCGAAGCACCGATTATGAGCGGAATACTAGCATTGTCTTTACTTGCACTGATCTTTATGTGAAAAACTCCCTGAAGATGGGCACGCTTTGGGATCACACCGTGTGGAGAGAAAAACACAACAACACATCTCTGCACGTCTCTCCTTGGGGGGGGGGGGGGGGGACACCTTAACTCCACTCAAGACACAACCATCCGAGATGGAAGCTACTTAAAGGGTAAAGGGGCATTTAGCAGATGCTTCTTATCCAAAGAGACTTATAATCAGTACAATTTTGTGAGGGTTCGACATGCAGAGAGTTGGAGGAGGGGGATCAAACCGCTGACCCTACGGTTAGTGGACGACCCGCTCTGCCCAATGAGCTACTTCCACCCTACTTCCGCGGTAACGACAGCAACGAGATGACTCCCGCGTGTTCCCGCGCCCCGCTCACCTGGACCACAAGGGGCTTGCGTAGCTGCCTGCTGCGGGGTTTCTTCTGCTTGGAGAGGAACAGATCGGACTGCATCTGATGGGGGAGAGAGAGAGAGAGAAACATGTCGAGTCTTCCACGCCGACCACAGCCTCCGAGAATGTGAACCGCCACCATTCGCGTCCACCACTTGATCAAACGGGCTCTGAGCCTTCAACCACTCCCAGGAGGTTTTGAAGAAACAATGTGCTGCTAGGTACTGCCATTTCTTTTATTTAATATTCAGCTGAAAGAATCCAGAAGAGTAACTGGAGAACAGCGCGTGTGTGTGTGTGTGTGTGTGTGTGTCAGAAATACAAATAGGAAGCAGAAGACACAGGGATACACCAGAACCTAAACCGCATCACAGCAGCGAGTGTGTGTGTGTGCGTGCGTGCGTGCGTGCGTGCGTGCGTGCGTGCGTGCGTGCGTGCGTGCGTGCGTGTGTGTGCGTGTGTGCGTGCGTAGGTCCCACACAACACTGCGTGTGAGGAGGAAGCCCCTACATTGATGGAATCCAGCTGTTGCCTGAAGGCCAGCTGGGCCTCCTTGTTGGGGGAGAACATCCTGGAGTGCCTGGAGCTGTTGGGGGGCAGCGTGGTGGGGACAGCAAACACCCCGCCCTCAGAGTCGCTGCCGGGCACCGGGCCCAGCAGGGAGCGGGGCAGGTTACGCCCCCCTGTGGCGGAGTGGAGAGAAGCATCCCTGTTATTTATTTATACCTCGAGGCCGTCATGGCCCTTGTGTACATCGTTTGAAGTTTAAATGTAGTCAGAAGAGTGTCTTTCTTGTCATCGTAAATGATCTGGAAATGTACAACTTTATCAGAGGCTGGCGTCAAATTGTATTGATCACGGAGCCAGTGTGGGTGAGCTGGTCGTGGGATGACCGGACAACAGAAAGAGAGCCAGAGAGGACCGGGACCGGCCGGGGGGACAGCCTACCTGAGGTTGCGGTGGGGATGAGCACCTTGGCCCCCCGGAGGGAGGCCTGCTGGCGGCCACAGCTGGGGCTGCGGATGGAGGTGGCCGGGCCCTTCCCCGGAGGAGTCAGGGCCTGGGACTGGTCCTCCTGGGGCAGCTTGAGTGGGGACGGGGCTGTGGAGCACAGCTCTGGAGCCTGCCGGACAGAAAGACGCAACGAGTCAACACAGGAACAGACGCACAGATTCCACCCCTGTTGCTCCAAAATAGCTCTACCCATCACAGACGCTTGAATGTTATTATTTTGTGTTTGAATCAAAATGAATCCCAAAAACAATCATTCAATTAGATACTGGAGTCTGAATTCAAAACAGGGTGCAAGTGAAATCATTTAAAAGGAGGTAAAACGACAATAGTTTCTGTTAAATCCAGTTTATCCTTTATATAGTGCCATGTGTATATAGTCCAAACATAACTACCCAGCAATACGGTTGCAAATGACCACAGAAGGATCAAAACGAAGAAGAAGTCCACCACACTACGACTGGGCCACCGTCGTCTCTGGGAGTCCCAGGAGCAGCCAGTACTCACCAGGGGCTTGGGGTTCACCTCGGTGGCCACCAGCCGCAGCAGGCAGCGCAGCACTTGGTTGGTGCTGGAGGGGCGGGGCTGAGGAGCGGGCGGAGCCGAGGTGCCGACGGGGGCCGGGCTGCTCCCCGGGGAAGAGACGGTGGCGGCGGCGGCGGCGTCGAGGGGGGGCGCGGCCTTCTGCCACTCGTACTCCAGCTGCAGCTTGCCGGGCTTCCCCAGCATCAGGTAGAGCTCGGCCAGCGTCACGTTGTCCGCGTCGCGCACGCTCCACCCCCCCTCCCGGATCTGCTCCGCCAGGCGGTCCTTCTCCGCCGCCGCGCTGGGCTGCGGCGTCGCCCCCTCCTCGCCTCCGGCCGGCGGCGGCTTGGCGTCGGGGGAGGAGACGGGAGCGCCGTGCGCCTCCTCCGGCTGGCCCTCCGCACCGCCGCCGCAGGGCTTCTCCTGGCCGGGAGAGGCGGTGGGCGGGGCGGGTCCCGGCAGGGCGCCGCCGGCCTCCTCCGTGGGACCGGTCTCCATGGGACCGGCTCCATTCCCCACCTCCGCCTTGGTCCCCCAGCCCAGCTGGAGGGCGGGAGGAGTCCCGGGGGGGGGAGGCGGTTTCTTCTCCTCCCCCGGCTCCCCCGGGTCCAGGGTCGAGGGGAGCTCGGCGCGTCGGGGTTCCACCGCCGCCAACGCCATGGGGGCGGCCCCGCGGCCCGCCTTGGGCCCACCGCGGGGAGGCGGGGCAGGGGCGTGGATGCCCAGGATCTGGGCGGTCTGCAGGTCCTTGGCGCCCGGCCGCGCCTTACCGCTCTCCTGCCAGTGCACGGTGCAGGAGGCCTTGGAGTGGACCACGCGGGCCACGCCCGGCAGCGCCGTGACCGTGCTGCACTCCGCCGGGTACAGGAAGAGCTCCTCCGGATGGAGCCGGCCGCCCGGGGACGCCCCGCAGCCCGGGGGCCCCTCCAGAGCCTCTCGCTCCCGCAGGCTCTTCAGCTGCAGGCGTGGGGTCAAGGATGGGAAACTCGCCGGGGGGCTGGGGAATACGGACGTCCACCACCGGGCTAAACTAAGGCATTACTGAATAGCCGCGATACCAACATCTGATATAAAGAGTCTTATTTTTTAATCTTCTTAAAAAACGCATTTTATCAAGAAGGTCTGATAGAGCCAGGATTAACAATTCACAAAATGCACATTCAGCATGGGGACACGTGACACGTTACTTTACCAAAAAAAAATGTTTTCATCTTTTGCAAACTAAATTGTCCCGGCTCCTCCTCAGCCATCCACGCGGCCAGTGATGTAAACATGCATCACTGACCGGTGTAGGAGGGGAGCTGGCCAGTCACACACACACACACACACGCGTGTTGTCCCCTCCCCTACACGGCTTCACGCAACGTAAATACAATCCCGGCCTTCAACGGCGACTTGCCGCGGGGCCGACGGGACTGTCGTTGTGAGGATACGATGCGCTCGTCGTGGAAGCCCCACTTCTGCTTCAGGTACTCGATGAGGCTGGACACCTTCCTGTGGAGCTCCACCATCATCCTGCAGGAGGACAGGAGACCCGACGGCTGGGGTTACAAACAGCTGCGGCACAGGACTCAATGTCCCCCCCCCCACCCACCCCAAACTACTGTTACAGCTTTAAGGCTTAATGAAACAAAACAGAAAAGACAAATCGATGCATTGGGTGCATCCATCTGTTCCAGTGTGCGGGTTCCTCGGCCGGGCTGACCTGAGGCGCGGGTTGTGGGCCAGACTCTGGACCCGGGCCCAGGAGTGGTTGCTGCGCGGCTGGAGCTCCACCGCCACCCTCAGGGGGAGCCGCACCGGCTTCTGGTCCTCCTCGTCACTCAAGCCTGCAGGGGAGAGGCAGGACAGAGAGCCCGTGAGTCGGGGGGGGATGAATAAGCAATCATAGATCGTGGGGGGTATATTAATACAAAAGATTCATACAACTTTCGAGATTCTTTGTGTCAGTTCATTATCGGCAGGCCGACTCACAAACGTCGTCTGGGTGCGGGCCGCCCTCTGAACTACAGAGGGCGCTATAGTGTATTCGGCAAAAGTTGACGGCATCAACAACAACTGTTCTCTGTCCTGTTTGGCCACGTTCATTTCAGCATCAAAACGAGGTTGTGACATCGCATCGCTGGGTCCCTGCCGACTCCCGTCCCAACGGTAGATACACTTTGACACGCATTGCATTTTCAGCCACATTCCTTGTTTATCCATGCAGCGAGGGACAAACTACCACTTGTCAAAGCCTAAGGAAATGACCAGCATGATGAAAAAGGGATGAATACAATGCCACAATAAAACCCTCCCCCCCGCCACTCAATTCTAAATGCTAGCACATCTCTTCACACTCCATTTGCATTACATTTCATCAGTAAGCGTGTCTCTGGGTCTCTGCACCTGGGGGGGAAAAGCAGCTCATACGAGCCACCCGACAAAGCTGTGACACATCCAGTGAGGAGGGACACAGCTCTACAGCTTGTGAGATTAGCTGCCGATTCTTACAAGCGGGGCGGTATCCACTCGTGACGCGCGGATCGATCGGCAGCCAATCAATATCTCCCGATATACCGAACATGTGATTGGTGATTGGCTGATCGACTGGAAATGTGCCGACTGCAGGAGCCAATCACGTGACTCTCATCCGCTCTCTTCCTCAGTATTGTAATAGGTATGTAATAGCCGGTGTTTAAAAAAGGGTACTTGAAGCCTGTATTTCATAATTTCAAAATACATTTAAAAAGTGAGAGGCATCTGCCAACAAAAACCTGATTCTCTCTGCCTACATAGTCCTAAATGGAGCCCCATACAGTCCAGACACACTACCAGCCATGAACCCTGCTCGTGTTACACAAACGACCGCATCAACTGGCGGCTGGAGGTTCAGTGGTCTTTCCAACTCCACTGTCGGCATGTCATCGAGCAAACATGAACAGACATCAGGAGCCGTCCTCTCCTCCTCCTCCTCCTCCTCCTCCTCCTCCACCACCACCACCACCACCTCGACCACCACCACCTCATCGTCGTCATCATCACTCCCACAGGGTCACCATGGAAACCAGCATCACATGCCCACATGCTACCAGTCTAATTGCCAAAACCCTGCTTCCCCCACGCCCTGGCACAGAGGCTTTTTTAGATTCCTCTTTGGGTTGGTGATGTGGTTCGGGGTTCAGACGTGCAGCTTGTGACGGATATGCGTGGCTGACAGTGTGCACGTTGTAGTACGGCAAGATCAACAGCTAGCGTTCTTCCATTGTATCGTAATTTTGTTCTTTAGTAAAGATTTCCAAATCTAGGCTACAAGCGTGTGTGTGTGTGTTACTGCGACATAAAACACACACGCAGGAGAACGTTTTGCTCGGATGTTCCCGAGCCGGTCCCGTCGTTGGCTACCGCTGTGGAAAACCCGACGGTCGTCTTTGGCAGAGCGCTGGGACGCAGAGAGAACCGCCCCGCCACCCCAGCAACGTAGCGGACCTCCCAGGGAAAGCCCGTCTGAGCCCAGCGTGACGGCAGCGGCGCTGGCCCGTGTGCGTGCGTGCGTGTGCGGTACGACCACGTGGGCCCACTCACCGTCCGGGTCGCAGAG
>JAXIVH010000021.1:4701274-4728774 GCA_036785325.1 Urophycis tenuis
GATGGATTAAGGATCTCCACTCCGTGTCCCTTTGTATTGCGTTCCTCGTTCCCCTGGTCTCCGTTCTCCTCCTCGTCACAACCTTCAGGCTTTCGGGACGAATTCTTCCCTCCATCGACACCGATTCCCTCCCTTGAGCCCAGTGTCATTCTAATAAAACACATTCAAAGAAATAATGTCACATTAAAATGAGGAGAGTATGCAAAATTAACTTATAAAGACGACGTTCCCTTTCACTCAACATGGCGGCCGCTGTTTGTTTCAAATCCCTCTCCATCCCAACAAAACACCCAATATATATTTGTCCTTATTGCATGTGTATTAAGTGATAAATATAGTCTAGAAGCTGCCCGGTATGTTAAGCTAGTTGTCTTTATGTTTGATAATACGACATTTGTACAGAAATTCAACTAAATTCAAATGCGAGCGCCTTTCAGTTTAGCGCCTTGCAGAAACGACAAGGAAACCTTCAAAGCATTCGACCTTTAAATAAAGTGCTTCTTTCAATCGCAATGTTACCCATTTTCATGCTCTTCAGTAGCAGATGATGTCTTCTTTCTCTTCACCATGGATCCGACTGGTTTGATCGGTAAAATTGGATCAAATCGAGCATAATAGGGACACAGACGATCTCGCCGTTTCTAGCCTTTCCACGCTCCTACCCAGACTGGCCAAACTCTGCGCAGCTCGACTCTTCTCAACCAGCAACATTACTCAATGAATTCAATGCTTCTTCGAAACAACACTTTTGATGCATTCGTGAACTTGTGTCTGAAGTGATGCATTAAGTGTGAAAATTCACCGTATTTGATGCTGAAAAAAAACTTTACACCTTTCTTTATTGTGATTATGGATATTATCTTGTCTGCAGGGGAACCTGCTTGCCACAACGTCTGCATGTGAACCGTTGTTTTTATTACACGTCATTTGGCAGTTCAAATGTATTGTCCCCACACTGTCATATTAACTACAATTTGTATCACCACGTGTCCCACTGTTTAGCCAGCCTTTAATATGGAAGCTTGATGCTTTTTTATATTGCAACACAGAAACGTTTTTTTTTTTAAATGATCGTATCCCATCTTCTGATATTTCGAGAATGGGCTGAAAGTAGCCTACAATATCCGCCTCACTATCACTAAACGGTGCAATACTTTTGTCATATTTAAGGCAAAGGTTGATAGCTGAACTGATGGGAATAAATACGATAGTTTATATGCTGCTTTGAGATCCAACTGAAACAGGAGAGGCGTAACTAGGCGAGCTATCATTCTAATCGACACTGGGCTTACTCGAGTAAACCCAGATTTATGCAAAACTAGTAATGCATCAATGAATGCATGTAAATACAACAAATATCTAACATATCTGTGTCGACTTTGAAGACACCATTATAATTTCATTGTTTGATTTACAAGGGGTTACAAGTACAACAGCATGGATTGTTGACACCAAGTCAGTTTCAAATGCATATCACTTCAAAGAGTGAAATTAAGGCATGTTTCGGGCACCGAGTTGTCAAAGTGTACACAGTTGCAGGTTACTAGATCAGCAAATGCACTTGTCTTGGCCAAGAGCTCTCGGTTATTCGACAGCAGGTCAATCACAACTAGAAGTAAGTTATAACAATAACTTCTGCATTGTGAACAATTAATACTGCTTTTTAGCTTGTGCCAGCTAGCTATGACACACAACATGTGAATCGTTACTTCTCATACAACCCTAATTTGCTGTATGAATACATGTTACAGCAGGTAAGATACACGACTGTAAAACAATGTAACGTTACCTTTATTGCACGTCTGTGTGAGTGTCACACTCGTCCGAAACATATGTTCACTAAATGCACAGCGACTCTCTCCCGTAGCTTGCGCCTCACTGACAGTTCCCGCAAAGCTGCCCCGCACGCGTCTCAGCACGCCCTCCACAACTCAAAAACAAACCCCCTGATTGGTCGGAAATCTACGCGAGCGACAACTCGGCGAGAATGACAGCGCGGCAGTCCAATCGCTGAGAAGAGAGGGAATTCGCATGCGGCCAATTGTTTTCCTTCTGGCACGTTGCGATTATCAATACATACATATGTAGATTTCGTCCAATATTACAATGTATGTTTTTTAGAACATTACCAAACAAGGTAGAGCATCATTTCGAGCAAAATTATATGTCGCCAGTATTAGTATTCGGTTAGATACACGAAGGGGTAGGTTCGAAACAAATGGGTTGCAACCATTAAGTGATTGGCATCAAAACGGGCCAATCACAAAGGTTGTATGTATCCCTTGAGCTCAGATACACGTGATCTCTCTGACACACGTCACTTTGACCAGTTGAACTCAACTACGTCAGCGTGAGGGAGGGGCTTAAGTAAGCTTCGCAGACATACACGCAAGCAAGAAATACTTGGCAGTGCGTCCAGCTGGCTGGGTGAAGTTGTCTGCGGAGTTTTGTCGACTCACAATAACGCCACAATGACTTCGACCAACATGTTTCAAGGATTGGACAACGCTGCAAAACCAAGTTCAAGGTAACGAGTGTCCCACCAAACCATATATTTAGTTCGACGTATAAGCAGCCGCTTGGCTAGTTGAGCCAATTTTGGCTAATCTTGTAGCTACTAGCTCCGTTCCCTTGGCTCATAACATTAGCTCTTGTTTTGTTACTTTAAACTGCCAACGACAACGCTTCTCATTCCGGCCTATGTTGTAAGGCGTTATACTATCTGTTCACATTGTGGCGGCTTTCCTTTGAGTCAACATTGGGTCATTAAAACGTTTTGGATAGCGGGCTGCCCAAACTTTAGCTCCTTCGGCTAACCGCCCAGGCGTTGCCTGGGCTGCGGAAGTCCGAAGAGGGTCCGCGCGCAGCTCGCCGAGAGTGGCGCTGCGGCCCATGGGGAGCGTAGTCTTCCCTTTGTCTGCGAAGCCGCCTGTCAGCGGACATGTACCACCTACCTGTGTTATCGAATGAAAATAGGACCTTTGGGATTTGACTATGGGTGACGTCCACCTGCGTATTTATTAACCACAAAACGCGAACCACCTGTGCTGTGTTAGAATTATGGTGATGTGCGTACTATGGCACCAAGCTGTTATTTTTTAAATGTTTTTCGTATTCTGTTTGCTCCTAAATTTAAAACAAATCAAATAAAACGGCAAAAGGGTTTATGTACATAATACAGACTTGTAGATTGCGCTTTTAATGCATTACGGTGAGAACATTGTGCTAATCTTGCCGTCAGGCAGGTGTGCACACGACCATCATGGATGGCAACCTTAAAGGTCCACATCCGGAGGTTACTCAGCAAACTTTTCATATTGACAAGACGATGACGAAAGTGGCCAACCGAAAGGAACATGGACATCAGTGCTGCGGAATGCTGACACGGGGGCTTACTTTACAAGTTGGATATTGCATAACATAGCTTCAATATTTTATCCCTCCGGTCTGTGCAGAGTTCTGCGGCCTCCGGGCGGTACCTCCAGCAACCTCTTCGGTGGCTACGAGGACACCGCCGCGCCCACGAGAAGAACCAACAAGACGGCCTCTGATATCTTTGGTCCCGAGGAGCCCCGCCAGGCCCCCACCCGACGCACCAACCCCCCAGGTAGGTCAGGACGTTCTCCGCCTCGGAGACGAATACAATGCGTCGTAGTGTTTTGTTGTCAGGGTTTTTTTTAGTTGTTTTTTTTTTTTTTTTTACTGCAAGATGATGGACCTCTCTCCCTCTCCACTTCCCCTCTGACTTTATGGTCCGGTCAATCCGAATACAGGCTGCTCTGTCAGGGCCTCCACAGGGACCTGGGTGTGAAAACTGACAGTTTGTCGCCATTATTTCTGGTCCCTGAAGCGCTTCATCACCAACGGCCCTCCCAGACCTCAAGATGCAAAAACACATGTGGAAGAACCTAGTTTATTACGGGTAGTTATTAATTTCACTCCCTACAGAGTCACTCCCCATCTTCCGGAAGAGACTCAAGACCCACTTGTTCAGAGTTCATCTGAACCCTGCATAATAATACCCTCATGCTCTTATTTGTTGTACGTCTTGGCACTTTAATCGCTCTTTGTAATTTGGCACTTGATCGCTCTTTATAACCTGGCACTTAGTCAGAGATGTTGTATACTAGCAATGGTTAATCTAGCAACCGAAATGCTCAAATTCTGATGACTTTTTTTACTGTATTAGCAGCAATTAAATGTTTCACCTTCTTATGACAAATGTACTCTTTGTAAGTCGCTTTGGATAAAAGCGTCTGCTAAATGTAAATGTAATTTACTAGTTTTTTGGGGGCGGGGGTGGGGGTTGCGTTCATTGCAGACGCCTGTTCGTCTCGTTCAGTCAATGTGACGTCTAAACGGGGACTCTCATGTGCCCTGGTGAGTTTTAAGTGCTCCGCTTAGATGTTCTGGTGGGGGCGCGGCCCTTTACGTGTGCGTGCAGCTCCTCTGCTCTGCTGAAGCCCCGGTCAGCCCGCTGATCCACCACGACGGCCGCAGTGCAGCCCAGCCCTGGATAGCAGTGCTGAGCTTCGGTCTTGCTTCCATATTCCATATTTTATTTGCATAGGTGGGAAGGCCAGTGACATATTCGGGGGAGTCGAGGCACCAGCTCAGCAGCCTAAACCAGCGGCACCGGGCAGACAAGCCAGCAACATCTTTGGAGGAGCAGAGCCCGTCAAGACCCCGACCCAAAGCCCTTGCCACCCTAAAAAACCGACGGTACTGAGCTTTATGCGTCTCTGTGTTTCACGCGTGTAGCGTTTGTGTATGACCGTACGTTACGGGAGATATTTTGCATTTGAATGTTAATAGGTTTGGTTTGGAAATGACTGCCTGTCACTGTTTGCCCCAAACAAAAACAGGTAAATATAATTGAGCTTGAGGTAAATATACTTGAGCTTGGTGTAGCTACACCTAGCCATACAATATCTTATACACAACCCATCATTCTTGGAATACAAAGGGGATACTTAACATAGCCGGTTTTGAACGCATTCCTGGAGACAGGCAGATGTGTAGACATTTTAAACCTTGGTAATGCGATGGTTGGTTGGTTGGTTGTTTATTTAGGTGCCATTGGCCTATATGTGAGTTTGTTTCCTCCCATGCCTGCCGGCACGAGCTTAATAAGATGTACCCCATTTGAATACGATTATGTGGTTAACTGCTGTGCTAGCAAAAGCTATAAATAGAAATTATATGAATCAACTATTTGTCCTACAATTTAACATGTTCATGGCTAATTCCACACTCGTTTGTCAATTAATGTTTTTTATTTGTGTTTTACAGGACAACTTTAGTGTGAACTCTGAACCAGAGCCACCAGGTAATTGGTGCATGACTTGCAATGAGATTGTATCTTTATCACATTTTGTGTAGTTTTTTTTTTTTAATTATTGTTATCAATTATACATCTATAAAGCTAAATGTATTGACCAAATTCACTTCTACAAGCTAAATCCTCATCTAAATAAGTAAAGTGATCTTATCTAAAAAGCAACAGACTTTCCATGGATCTCATGGTTACCCTGCTTGCAGTTACATGCTATGGTGGTACACGGAAGGTGCGTTAGATTCTAAGTGTAACCCCGCCCCCTCCAGTCTCCCCCCAGCCCAAGGCCAGCCCACCCGAGGTGAAGGTGGAGCCCGTCCCGCCGCCGGCGCCGCACACGGCGCCCGCCGTGGCGGAGGTTGTCGCCCCGCCGACCACCCCGGAGCCCACCCCGGAGCCCGCGGCCCCCTGCCCCGATGAAGACTCCGGAAAGAACCACGAGCCCCACCTGGGACCCAAGCCGCGCTCACACAACCGTGTGCTGAACCCTCCCGGGGGGAAGTCCAGCGTGGTCTTCTACTGAACTCCTCCAGCACGTGACGCCGCCCTGCTTATTTTCATCTGGCCCGCCCCTCCCTGCTTAGACAGCTCTGTCCTTTCTCATTCCACCCCCCCCCCCCCGCCCCTCCATGCTTAACATCTTTCACTCTATGACCGAGCAGTGTCTCGCTTCATCGTTTGTTTTCGTCCTCGACTTCTTGCACTTTTAGCCCCCTCTGTCCCGTCTTCTGTCTGCCCCCCCTGTTTAATTAGTTTTGAACGCTTGACAATCATTTGGCTGACCAATCAATAAATCGGCGAGCTTCAATGGAATCACTGGACCTATGCCTTATTCAGTCACCCCCAATGTGGTCCCTGTCGCTGTGGTTTCAACTTTGTGTTCTGATTGTCGGTAAACGCTGGTCTTTTGCATGTGTTTGTCAAGACTTGTTCTTATCCTTGTTGTAATGTCCACTGATCCATGTTTGGCATGGAGAAGGAGTTCAGCCACCAAATGTGTTTAGCCAATACAAGTATTTTGTTTTCAGCTGTCTGAGTTTGAGGGATAGTGCCAAATAAGACAATATGACAATGACTGTATAATCACAAGTGTAACTGTTTCAGACTTCCCATCGTGTTGTGACTCGATTTCCTGTAAAGAATTGAACCAGCTTTAAGTTTTGATCATTCTCTGTCAGGGTCCAAACTCTGTTCAGTAAAGAATGCCAAAATAATAATACATAAGAGGATTCTGACATTGCCCTCATTTTGTTCCAAATCTTCTACAATTCCATTTAAATTTCTCCTTGACCGCTAATGCTGAATGTATTGCGTGGGTGTTCTTCTGCTTTGTCCTCATTGTTTGTGTTTGTATTTTAAGACTTATTCTTTGCTTGGGGTAGGCCTCAATTTATGTTTTAAATTAAAACAGCTGAATACAAGTGAACTCTGGGAAACGTACATAGCCCGCCCGGGTCGATGACGCCCTGAGACAACAATCAGAGCCCTCTCCAGCTACACACCGACGGTATTCTGGTGTCGGTCTGTCCCTCCGCCCCACAGCGTTGATGTGCCTGGCCAGCAGTGAGCATAGCAGAAGAAGAAGTGACAACCTGTGTATTTCATTAAATAAAGTTTTTCAATCGTGAGACTTGGAACTTTTTTTTTCCCGTTATTCTTTATTTATACTTTTTTTTTTTTTTTTTTCTTGATCCGTTTTCTTTCCGACGGTGTTCAACTGGTACTTTTCGTATCGGGCTTTCGTCTTGGTATTCACATCAAAAGTATAGAGTTTCTTGAAGTAACTTGCAAAGCAGGAGTTATTTGCAACAGACTGCTAATGTCAAATCAGGTTTTGCCAACGAGTTGTACCACCAATATGAGCTTCCCTAGACATAAAGTTTCGGTTAAGACTTGAACTTAGTGTTGCAGTTCTATTACCAAGTACAATTTGAAAGTAACGTCTGGTTTGGCCATTTACAATTATAAATGCGAAATTGTAGTCCAAAAGAGTTCATATATTAATGTATTATAACATTGTGTAACATTAGCCCTTTATACACGAAAGAACAAATAACCTAGTGGTGTAGAATGTTGAATGCAACGCCGCATGTAGGCCTACCACCTATATTAGTGGCCTATACATCACGAAGGCTAATGTAAGTGTTTAGTTAAAGAGTGTGATGTGATCAATTCATAAGTAGGGGCCGGCATCATATCAATTAACCACCACTAGTGGCATACGCCTTTAGCAAGCACATGCAATGCACTGCATAGCTTAGCATAGAGGCTGTATCCTCGGAAAATTATGTTAATCTCAACGTATTATTTTAGAAACAGGCTGATTCGTGTCTGATAATATCTGTTCATGTACAATGCATATCTGCGGACGAGGCAGTATTGGTAGCAAAAGAAAAAAAAGAAGAAAAAAAAGAAAAGCCCGAGTCTGCTCACTGCAGACGGCGTGACGTCACCGTGAACGGGTCAGCTGGCACCTCCATCTAAGAGCCAGGGAGAGTCGCCTCCTGTAGCGCAATGAAACATCACCTCCGCCCGTGCCACCGCACCCCATCATCGGCCACTTGCACAACATGATCTAGGCTCGTTTCGCTTGGGATTGGACCCCGGACGGCGGTAGGGACGGGATTTATAGGCCCATCTATTTATTTTCTCCCCTTATTTATTTCATTATTTATTTCCTTATTTATTTATTTATTTCTGCTCTAATGGCTGGGTTCCATGGTTGCGGCTGCTGAGCGGCAGGTGCATTGTTGAGGACGTTCTTCTATTACCAGTATGGACTCGACGAGGGCCGATCCACAGGCCGGCCGTCGAAGAGCACATTTCTCCCGGAAGAATTGGGTGTTCGCATCGCGAGGACAACCGTAGCTGGGTGCGCCAAGCAGCGTTCTTAGTGGTGGTCGAGGGGGGGCCTCTTCTCATATCAAAATACAGGATCCGGATACTTTCATGTGTGAGTTCAAGGTTATGGAGCTAAACAGGAGTGTCGCCCACTATGCGATGTTTCGTGTTATTCGCGTCAGCCTGGTCCTCTAAACTGTGGCGTCCGTCAGTTGTTTTGTATGTCTAGATAAGGACCATATTCCCCGGCACCATTTGGCGTTGACTTTTCGAGAAACACTCCCCGCCGGTTAAGCCTATAAAGGCAAAAACATCCCGTGGAATCGGTCGCCATCTCGCCCAGCGTCCAAGATGATGGAGCTTCAGATAGACGAGGTGGTGTACCAGGACGACTACGGCTCCGTGTCGGTGATGTCGGAGCGCGTGTCGGGCCTGGCTAACAGCATCTACCGGGAGTTCGAGAGGCTGATCCGCAGCTATGACGAGGAGGTGGTGAAGGAACTCATGCCGCTGGTGGTCAACGTGCTGGAGAACCTGGACGCCGTTCTGACCGAGAACCAGGAGCACGAGGTGGAGCTGGAGCTCCTCAAGGAAGACAACGAGCAGCTCATCACCCAGTACGAACGAGAAAAGGCGCTGCGGAAGCAGGCGGAGGAGGTGAGTGTGTTTGTAGCCCACACCTGGCAGTTTGTAGCCTTGTACCAAACACACATACACTACACACATCACACGTGATCTTCTGTTGCTGTAGAATCAGTATGGTCCCTCAGACTATAATTTCAATGGTCTCACAATCTGACCTGGGATCTATCTGTGTGCCAGATTGGGTTGCAAATGGAATACACAATAAGTCCCTTTCTCGATATTGCTTGACCAAGCAAACACATCTATTGATGGTTCATGCCAGGCGTGAAGGCTATCCAATTGAATAATTTCACAAACGTTCTCAAATGTAAATTGTGCACATTGTGTGACAACAACAGGCTGACACGACATGTCACATGTCATAAGGAATAAGCGAATGGTCAGCTTGCCTTGGATTTGTCATCCTCAATCAAGTTACGTGTGCAACATCCTTCTATTTACACACGCCTGACAACGCGCACGCGAGCTCGGTCGGTACATAGGAGCCCGACACTTGAGTGACGCGTCCCGCATCCCGAGCAGCAGCACTGTTCATCCCCGGTAGCTCTAATGAGAACGGCACGGCTGTGTTCTCTGACCTCTCAGCCTTCTCCGACCAGTGGTTCGTGGTGTGACACAGCAGAGCTGGGCATTAGCAAACACCGGAGAACTCCTCCCCACCCCAAGACTCCTCCTTGTAGCCAATCAGAGCTGATCCCCCTGTTATCTCCTTGTTGAGTCACCATTATCATCTGGTACCCCACAGATACAGACACACTGAAGTCCACTGTAATATTGTTAGCAGCACTAATAGGATGTTTATGTAAATGTGGTTTTTGGTCTTTGAAGCTTGATCAAAGTGTGCTGTGTGTTTTTGGATAAAGTGTAAACTTCCAGTGATTGAAAGTAAGGGGGATTTAAAAACAGTGAGACACATCCCAGCTGTAACATTTTGTTGACCTGTCAAACGTTTTTTTTGTTTGTTTTTTTAACGAATTGTCTCAATTTATATGCAGTAATCATTTAAACTATATAATTGTGACAAAAATAACTGTTGCAGGACTGATGATTTTGTGTAAATGGCAACGTTGGAGAAGATTACACACTGTACACACTAGAGAATGTTACACACTTTTGAAGTGGAGAGTGTGGGTGATAGTGTTGATGATATTGATACAATATTAATCATGGGATTGTATTCTTGCCACGGTGTTGTTAACTGTTCATTACCAATGATAAAATATGTGATAATTTAGAACAATCTTTAGACAGGCAAGTCATCATGAGTGTGTTTGAATTATGCGGACACAGTCTTTCAGTGTAATTCTGGGATAGATTATTTAATGAAATTGGATTGCTCTGTTTTACCCACACTTAGCACCAAGAAAATACTGTTGAAACTCAATTGAATTTTAATCAGTGTATTTTCATACAATGTCCAGCTGTAGGCCAAATAAGCACCTGTCCTCTCACACCTGAAGTGCAATGAATGCAGTTGTACTGCTCATGTCTGAAACTGAACTGGTGCAGGGATGCAAACCAGTCAAACCACCGGTCATGCTGGCCACAATCCAGCATCTCTTGACTCAGTTACAAGCGAGTGGTCATGAGCTCTGAATTTGATTACCTCTCGGTCTTCTCTAAGGGTACACACACACACACACACACACACACACACACACACAGCCTACATTCAAAACCAAAGCAACAATGAGGAAGAGACGCCGACGCCTGCAGTGAGACCACAACGGTGTCATCCAGCCGCCGTGGTCAGTTTGAACAGGGCACACAAGGCGCAGGGGAGTCGGGTGGAGTTTGCGCTGGGAGGAGAAGCGTTGCATGCTGGGGGATGAGTTATGGAGTAGAAGGATGGTCAGTCACAGAAAATCAATAGTGCACATGGGAGGATGGGAGGGGTCTGACTGCATTGTAATGTAGTTTGTGTTTATGACGAGGAAGCCACCGCAGATGATAGAGAGAGAGAGAGAGAGAGAGAGAGAGAGAGAGAGAGAGAGAGAGAGAGAGGGGGGGAGAGAGAGAGAGAGAGAGAGAGAGAGAGAGAGAGAGAGAGACATTAAGAGAGCAAATCAAATCAACCGTTTTCATCGACAGTGGCAATACAAGGGAGGAGAAATGAACGCGGGAGAGGAGGAGACAGATATGACACCAAAGCATGGTTGACGGTTGAGGATGAGAAAGGGGTGTGGGGGAAGGAGAGACTGATCTCAAGGCCGGGGGAAAACAAGAGCATGCTCCTGTCATGTGTTTTCTCGCGAGACCCCCCCGCCCTCCTCGTCCTCCAGCAGTGCATGTGAGTGCAGGGCAGCACACCGTGCACAGAGGCTTTTAGGCTCTGGCTAATGGTAAACAGCTATCAGGTTCCTGCCACAGCTGGAAACCCCCTCATCTCAATTCATTAGCAAAATAACCACATGGTACTACTCCATCATTCCTGTTGCTGGGGCTGACATGTAACATTATTTTAATTGTTGATTCATCTCTCCAATCTTTTTTTGGTACCCGTAGATTGATATTTTAGGGCATGAAAGGTCCAAAATGTTTCCCATTTGAACATTCGTGAATATTCGTGAAAATAATATGTATTTGCATTTCTGAATCTTTAATCACAATTATAATAGAATAATTACAACTCTGGTGACTAATTGATGAACTGAATGATATTTTCAACACAGCTCTTTACAATGTCCACACATGTGACTCATATCAATCAGGTCAATTAAGTATATAGATTATATGGAGCCAGTAGAGTGTCTCTCTCTGACCTGTTCATTTTGTTCAATGTAGTCCTTATCGCAGTAGAAGATTGTGTTACTTGACCGTTTCCACCGGGAAAAACCGGTTGGTGTGGTCCAAAGAAAACAATTGAGGAATTTGATCTGACTTCTCCTTAGCATAAACGGATACTGGCCAGGAGTACTTTCACTCAGATCCCCGCATAACAATTCATTTAGACTGTGAATGTACCGCAATTCTTAAAGAACGCTAGCCTGCGTTTCTACGTCACCGCTTTAGTAACTGTTTTATAAAAGCCCCCCCTAGCTGTTCTACAACCCCTGTGGACCATGTCCTCCTGTGGCTTAGTGCTTCATTCTGCCAGATGGGCTGGACAGCACCTGCATATTGTAATGAACAGTTTGTTGTCGTCGTTCCCAAACGTATGTGATCAGTGAAGAAATCAAAGACCATTAGGGCTGCACTAAGCATTCCCAGGAAAGGACGTTCCCTCCACTCAACGGCGGTCTCTCATGTATTATGTATCTCCCATCCAGCAAGCGCTAGAAAATCGTTACCAGCCCCCCTAAATACATACCCATGTTGATTGTGCAAGAGCGATGGTTATATATAGATGTAAGAAACAGAAGCATAATTTTAAGGTATTTTTAGCAACGGCCCATCTTGAGATTCGCTCTGCCGGCCTGTGTCTCATCCAGGTTGGGACAGAACTCTGGAGACTGACAGGGTTTGTCTGTTCAGTACGGTTGAGAATATTTGTTAATAATGTGCATTTGAAGGGCGTCTGCCTTGAGGGAAGGTGGTGGTGTAATGTTGCGGGGAGCTGCCACTGGGCTGCTCCATTCTGGAGTGCTATTGAAGTCCTCTTTAAAGACATCTCCCGCTTGAAAAACAATTGGACTATGCCTGAAGCCGATTGCTTTGTCTTCGCTCCTCTTTCGCTGTCTTTTTGATGGCCGCCGTCAAAATGCATCCTGTTGTCTTGCCTATTTTTTGACGCGCGGGAGTTCAAATTTCTCTTCATATGGGAAAGAAAAATGGACGCCATGTCG
This sequence comes from Urophycis tenuis, assembly GCA_036785325.1. Classification (NCBI taxonomy): domain Eukaryota; kingdom Metazoa; phylum Chordata; class Actinopteri; order Gadiformes; family Phycidae; genus Urophycis; species Urophycis tenuis. The sequence continues at coordinate 4,713,881 of JAXIVH010000021.1, forward strand.
ATGTGTAATAATGTCGTAATGCACCTCAGCAGAGCACTCCTTCTGATCAATACGTCAGTCAATATTTAAATCTGTAGTGCTTTCAAAAAATGCCATTGGTGCTCCCATCTGATCTAGGGGGGGTCTGTTGAAATACCGTCAGTGGTCTGCATTTGTACTCCTCTCTTTGAGCGTAGTTGACTAAGTTAATAAAAGACAAGCAATAGTTTGTGAAGTAGTACAACATTCAGTACGTTTACATGCAGCAAGAAATTCGAATTTCTAATCGTATAAGACATCGTTCGGACTTTTTAAGTGCATGTAAACACCTTAATCCGACCTACTTCGGACCTACTTCGGACATCTCAAAATCGGATAACAACACCTGGATAATTCGTTCATAGTCGGACTTTTAACGGCATGTATACTCAGCAATCGGATCTGAATCGGATTTAGCATTCTGCGCATGCGCAGTGCCATTCTGCACATGCGCAGAGCCACATAGCGTCCAGAGTCAGCCCATGCTCCGGCTGTTAATCCGATTCTCTGAACGGCATGTATACTCGGACAAGTGATCCGGTCTTACGCATGTCATTATCTGATCCGATCAGAAATTCGAATTTCTTGCTGCATGTAAACGTACTGATTGGTGATCAGCCATCCAAAGACGACCCAAAACATCCTAGATCCTCATCTTTCATGAATCTAATTGTTATGTTAACTACGTCCCCATGCATTTGTCATGAAGTCCTTCATTAATGTAAAATAATGCCTATATATACTATTGACGTATACTTATTCTTAAAGCATGACACTTTATTGAAGCTGCTTTTAAAGATCCACATGTTAAACTCTTAACCCACAGTTACGCATCGAATACACACTGAGACTTTGATGCTGTAGCTCTGAAGTAGTTGCTCCAATCAGTGTTTTATAGCAGCAGTTTTGTAGGAGCAGTTGTAAAGTTGTCATACAAAGCTCTCTGGTGCCCCAATGAAAGCATGTTGCATGTGTGTTGTTGTTGTTGGTTTCTATCTGTAACTCCTTCCCTCCCCGGCCACAAGATTAACAGTCTTAACACTGCACGGAGGGGGAAAAAAGCAGTCATTGTGGTCAGCTTTAAAATAAATAAATAATAAAAAATAATGCCAGCAGTTCAAATACAGAGAAAAGCAATTTTGACTTTGCCTTTTTTTGGCAACTCAGGAATGTGGATCGCGTGCTTCAAAATGCAGGCAAACGGGGGGATTGTTGTTGGGTGGAGTGGAGCTACAGGACTAAGGCCTTCTGCAATGGGGGGATGCACCCATCCAGAGATGATGCTGTTGTATCTCTCTTGGGGACTTTGGGTTGGGTCAGCAGCCGGAGAAGACCCAACTTTAGGAACTCAAGGATGTTATTTGGCAACCGGGCCACTGTAAATAACTATCAATAAGTGTTCAAATAGTCAAGAGTAGACTAAAGCAAGGCTACGCTAGGTTGGTGAATAAACATCCCCCCACATCTCAATTTGGTGGTTTCACTTGGATTTCCACCACAAATTGGAGACAAACTCCACTAAACGATGTTGGTGTTGCCGCTATGAAGCGTGACTGGGCCTGATTGGTCTATTTGGGCGGGCCGTTATCTTAAGGAGCGAGGAAAAGATCAGCACAGCGCCATGAATGTCATCATGTCTCGTTATCGTAATTATCTTCAATCTGCAATCATGATCGTCATGCCTAGAGCTAGAGTGAGGGTTCAGTTATTTCTCTGAATTCAAAGATAAACAGCTTTTGGTGAATAGACGTGTTCCAGCTGTGGGTTTCTCTTAATGGTGTCCCTGTCTTCTGTCATCAGAAATTCATCGAGTTTGAGGATGCCCTGGAGGCCGACAAGAAGGACCTGCAGGTGCAGGTGGAGTGTCTGGAGCTGCAGGGAAAACAGCTGGAGCTCAAGACCAAAAACTACTCAGACCAGAGTGAGTGGACCACTACCACACTAACGCACATACTACTAGCACACACACACACACACACATACTACGAACACACACACGCGCACACACACACAAACACACACACACACATACTAAACACACATACACACACACACATATATACTCATACACACACACACAAACACACACACACTGGGCGGCAGTAGCTAAGTGGATGAAGCGGGTGGACAGAGTGGGTTGTCCACTAACCGTAACTGTCCACATGTCGAACCCCTCAAATGTACTGATTGTAAGTCGCTTTGGACAAAATTGTCTGCTAAATGGCCATTATTATATAACACACATACTAAGACACACACTATTATACACACAAACACACACACACTAAAACACGGGTGTGACAGGATACTAATCGGATGGTATTATTACATTAGAGCATGCAGACCTGATGTAATATTAATGGGCCCTAATGACACAAACAGCTTGCAGATATGTGTATAATTATTGTACTATTCAAATTACAAATATTAATTATTCCACTATACCAAATGGAGTGTATATAAAGCGGCTCTACCTTGGCAGTTTCAGGCCAACAGCTGTGCAGTCACACATTCCACGCTGGTGTTCGAACCTATGCTTTTCATCAGAGAGAATGTTGACCTTTTCAACACACATGGCTTAGACTAGTAGTGGCAACACCCATGGCCAGAACCTTCCTTGCCTCCTGTGTGTTTCTGGTTGCTCACACACCTCCTGTGTCTCCCAGTCACGCGTCTGGAGGAGCGAGAGGCCGACATGAAGAAGGAGTACAACTCTCTGCACCAGCGCCACACTGAGGTAGGAGAGAAGCCCTCCACACAGGAAGTAGTGGCCCATAGTCCCACATCCATTATGTCACCCCTTGGTTTACACAGGACCTACGACCCAAAGTGATTCAAAAGTGACATTCAATACTCAATAACTCTGCAATAAAATGTAATTGTCAACCAGGAAAATACATATTATGACGATGAACTGGGATCCACTGAGATCCTTACAACCAACAAAAAAATTATGAAATACTAGAAGGAAATCACATTTCTTCTGGTTGACTTGAGAATGGTGGCGAGAAAGTCCTCTTTCCCTGACCATGATCCACCTACAGGCCGTTTGAGGAACTACATGCTAGTCTCTAAAGGGGACCGCCTAAAAAGCCGAAGTACATGGCTGTCCGCCTGGCCATCGCTCGTAGCGACCGCAGCACATCACGTCATGCAAATGGATCAAGTGCATTTCCTCGCACCGCTTTGCATGACCCGTGTTTTTCAAAACCCAGTCCCACTGCGGCCCGGGGCGCCGCCTGCACCCGCCCTCCACACTTAAGCAGTGCGGCATGCAGCCTCCTGCCTGGGTGACAGATGTCCCAGCGACGCCTGTACCGGTACCTCTGGTGTCAGGCTGCTGCCGGCCCTGCTCCCCCCCCCCCAGGAGGGTCCTGGCTGGCTCTCCAGGCCGTTCCGCGGGCGTGGTTGCTCAGGAGGGCGGCGGGGAGATTTACCAGATCAGAGCTGCACCGCCAGACACAGCTGCATGGCCACGGCCTCTGATATGGTTATGTCCCGACGGAAGGCGAAAGTGAAACCATTTTATTGATTTAGGCAACAGGCAAAACAAAATAGTAGTAGCAATGTAAACGTAAATACAAAAAAGAAAATGGCATGGACAGTTGAGGTACACATTATCGTTGCCTCTTTACAGTAGTCTATACTCTATAGCATTGGTTCCCAAACTTTTTGTGCCCAAGGCACACCAAAGGACAAGTAAAAAACTCAAGGCACACAATTGTGCAAAATAGCCTTTATAACACGTGTTATCACTCATATCATGTCAAATATATGTAAATGTGTATACTTATTTACTAATGCCAAATAAAATGTGACAAAGACTCATATTGCTCATATTATGAAATTTATACCAAATATTTAAACTATTAACTTGAACCTTTATCAAATTAGGCTTCATCAAAGCAGCAACACACCCATTTAAACCAGACAGGTCACAAAATAATAAATCAGGCAAGAATTAAAGAATTGTTTTTAGGTATATAGTTTTCCTCTGTATTATGAAATGAGTGCATACAAAGTACTGATAAACTAAATGAATAAATAATTATTTTTGTGTAGTTGTATATTGCAATAATAATGTATTGTTGTCACAAAATCCCACGGCACACCCGGACTTGCCTCACGGCACGCTGTTTGGGAACCAATGCTCTATAGTATATATATATGTATATGTATATGTACTGTATATACATATAAGGATATGCTCCATTATTGAAACTATAAAATCTTAAACATTAAGACCAATAAGGGTCTAAAGGGTCACAGAACCAGAGGTGTGTGGACCAGGCCGGTTTCCCCCATCTGAGGTAGTTCTCCCTGGCTGACGTTCTCCTCCCGTTCCTCGCAGATGATCCAGACCTATGTGGAGAACATCGAGCGGACCAAGATGCAGCAGGCCGGGAGCCACGGCCAGCCAGAAGGTCCGGGCTCCGGACGGATGTGAGTCACTGCCCTCCTGGGCTCGCGGCCCCACCGGGTGGGGGGGGGGGGACATCCGTGCTTTGGGGTCTCGCCACGCAGCAACCGGAGCGGCGTTGGTGTTTTGCCGTAGGTGGGCTTGCGTGGGGTCAGCGGTTCAAGCTGGTGCCGAGATGGAGGGGAACTGTTTGTACGGACTTTAAACATTAAAATAACAAGAGATAAACAGAGCGTCTGTCTCACGGCATGCACAGGCCTTCGGAGGGCTGGGCTGGCTGAAAAACCCTGGATATATCGGTCTTAGAAGAGCCTCCAGTAGTGTTAACCTTTGACCCCCTGACCCGAGCATATCAGGAAATACGCAGGAGGAGAGGCGTTTTTTTATTTTATTTTTTCCTAACATGTGTCTATCGCCCACAGCAAATGTGCAAGGTTCAGGGGAGAACCCTGCCTGGGTGAAAAAGTTAGTTTCAAGGTTCATATTCAACGTCTATTTGATGTTTTGTCACCAAATCTAATGACACTAAGGAATTTCAAACATGGAACTCACTTTACTTTGGTGCAGCACAAAGCCCTCGATGCCTTTCATTCAGACCTGCAGTTTGAGTGGAAGGTGAGGACGTCGCGCCATGGTAGTATCCCCCATACCTGGAGCCTCAGCACTGGCCATGGTAGTATCCCCCATACCTGGAGCCTCAGCACTGGCCATGGTAGTATCCCCCATACCTGGAGCCTCAGCCTCTGGCCACAGGGCACCTCTGTATTTGTCACAACGTCTGGCAACGTCTCAGAGATCCGTCCCCAAAATGCGAGCCCCCCCCCCACCTACACGTGACCCGGGCGCATCGCATCACGAGACGGCCCAGGTCCGATGTGGGAGTGTCCCCGGTACCCGACGGTTGAAGCCTCCCCGTGGGCATCAGAACACAAAAGTCTTATTGAGACCAAGTGTAACCGAGCCATGTGTCCTTTAGGGCCGCCCTGCAGTGTGTGTGTGTCTGTGTGTTTTGGTGTGTGTGTGTGTGTGTGTGTGTGTGTGTGTGTGTGTATATATGTGTGTGTGTGTGTGTGTGTGTGTGTGTGTGTGTGTGTGTGTGTGTGTGTGTGTGTGTGTGTGTGTGTGTGTGTGTGTGTGTGTTGGTGTGTGTGTATGTGTGTATATGTGTGTGTGTGGTACTGACATGTCTGTCTGATTGTGCGCATCCCTTGCCACCTGTCTACTACTGTACTCACCGCCTGCCTGTGTGCCTGTCTGTATGTCTGTCTGTCTGTCTGTCCATCTGTCTGTCTGTCTGGCTCTGTGTCCATCTGTCTGATTCTCTGTGTGTTTGCCTGGCCTCTCTGTGATCACACTCACCAGTCATCGCCAGACATGGAAGAAGAGGTAAATCTAACCCCCCCCCCCCCCCCCCACACCTCTTTACCAGCCATCCAACTGCGCCCCTCTGTCTGAAGTACTGCACACTTGCATACTTTGTGTAAGCTCTGGAATGCTATGTAGTGTCCAACATCCCCTCTAAGAAGCCTTTATTGGTGCACTTGTTGTAAGAGGTTGCGTTCTAAAGTCACAGTGAGGGGATGGGGTCATGGGTCACCTCCACGGGCCCACGACGTACCTCCATCCTTCTGCTTTGTTGTTGTTGTTGTTTTTTGTGGCTTTTTGTGTTGTCGTGTTTTTGTTGTGTTTTTTATAGTGAAGCGTAAAGATGCAGAATACGTAGAAAAAGGAGCACTTTCATGGCAAACGGCAACAGGAGAAGTACACTGATGACCGGTGTTCTCCTCATTTGTCCATTTATATTGATGTCCCACCTGGCTTGCTGACCCGTCTGTCTGCTATGCTGTATGTCTGTCTGTTCATCTGTCTGCCCAACGGTCTGTTTTGTCTTCATAAAATAAAAGATTTGCTGCGGCCTCCAAAGCAGGCTTTTATTTTAGCGTGCTTTGGAGCACGGTAAAATGGTTTCCCTCCTCTTTTCTCCTCGCCACGGCATAACGCGTATAACGGCCGGTCCACTCTAACAATAACCTCTGTCTCTCTCCCCCGTCTCCCCCGTCTCCCCCCCCCCCCACTGTCCCCCACCAGCAGCAAAGCGGACCGGCCCCCGTCGCTGAGCCTGTTCCCGGGCGGAGAGGGCATGGTACGTGGGGGTCTCGGGGGGGCAAGGACGATGTCCGGCAAGGACTCGTGGCTGCTGGGCGAGCCGGGCCAGCCCACCCACGGCCCGGGCTACCAGGTGTGACAGCCGCCCTCCCCGGCCCTCTCTCCCCACGTCCGCACCCTGGGGAGGGAGGAGGAGGAGGAGTAGGAGTTTGTGTCACCGCCCATCTGTCTGGCCACGCCCACCACGGGCACACCCGCCCCGTGCCTGCTTGCGTCGGCATCACGGAGGGATTGTTAGTCGATGGATCGTTAGTCGATGGAACTGCGAGCTGCAGTTTGTAATCGTTAGATGCTGGTGGGGGGGGCGGGGTGGGGGTGGGGGGGGGGGGGGGGGGGGAGTGGACGCCATGACCCAAGCAAGCAGGGGTGCATATGTGCTTCCTTACGAAGTGTGTGTCTTACAGCCGTGTGACCGTTGTACCGTAGTGTGCTCTGTGCCTTTTAAGTGTTCATTGGTTGCTGTGGCTTTTGACCCTAACCTGTTGAGTCCACGCCTGGGTTGCGAACGTGTGACACTCTCATTCCAGCTTAGATGTCGTGATGGTGAGAGATGTTGTTGCTTGGACGTCACTAACAAGTATTGCTTGTTGCCGTCAGCCTCTCCGGACAGACGAGTTGCTTCTGAGACGGTTTCAGAAGGTTTCTCTACCAATCACGACACAAGGTCCACGAAAAATAATCGCCCGGAGTGACGCACGGTGTCGCGATTGGTCGAAACGGCCTTGAATCTGGAGCCGGCAACCCAAAGGGCGACGACCCCAAAGTCCAGACGTGTTCTGGAGTATTTAAGATAAAACCCTGAAAGCCGCTCGCTCGTCTGTCTGAGAGACAGCTGTTCAGGAAAACACCTCACACAGAAGTGAACACGCTGCCTTCTCAGCCGGGTTGATCTAGTTGCTCTGTGAGTTCCTTGCCGTCCGCCTCGCGCCGCTAACGCTTGTCGCGTGTCGTCCTCTCCCGTCGCCCCCCGGCGACCAGGAGGACGGGTCCGAGTCGGACTCGGTGGCGGCCACGCCCAGCAGCGGGGGCAGCAAGTCCAACACGCCCACCTCCTCCCTCCCCTCGGCCTCCGTCACGCCGCTCCACGAGGGCTTCACCGCGCACGGCGACTTCGACATCATGCGCGCCGGCAACCGCCGCAAGGGCGGCAAGCGGCTGAGCCGGAACATGGAGGTGCAGGTGTCGCAGGAGACCCGCAACGTCAGCATCGGTGAGGCCGCCGCGCTCTGGAACCGTGCTCTGGAACCGCTTGTGGCGTGCAGGCGGCGGGAAACGTTTAAAGCAGCAGTGTGTAGGGACCTCACAACATACTGTAGGTAGCTAGGGAAGACATGGGCAACAGGTGAAGGCATGGGTAACTAGTGGAGACAAAGGTAACTCGTGAAGACGAGTGCTAGTGAAGACAAGGGGAGCTAGTGAAGACATGAGTAACTCATGAAGACAAGGGGAGCTAGTGAAGACATGAGTAACTCATGAAGACATGGGTAACTAGTGAAGACATGGGTAACTAGTGAACACAAAGGTAACTAGTGAAGACATGGGTAACTAGTGAAGACAAAGGTAACTAGTGAAGACATGGGTAACTATTGAAGACAAAGGTAACTAGTGAAGACATGGGTAACTAGTGAAGACAAAGGTAACTAGTGAAGACATGGGTAACTAGTGAAGACGAGTACTAGTGAAGACAAGGGGAGCTAGTGAAGACAAATTAAACTGGTGTGGATGAGTACTAGTGAAGACAAGAGGAGCTAGTGAAGACAAAAGTAACTAGTTAAGACAAGTACTAGTGAGGACATGGGTAAGGAGTGAAGACAAGAGTAACTGGTCACATAAAGAGTAACTCAAAATTAATAGTAGCTAAAAGTAATTTATCTCCACTCTATCACATTGTCAAACACTCAATACTTGGAATGCCTGTCGTTCTGTGTTCTGTTTTTTTGTGTCATGTCACCAAATGACAAAGTTCCCCCTTGATAACCATGTTACTGTGTGAAGCTGATCAATAGTTTATTATTATGTTGTGCCCAGGGATGGGAAGCAGCGATGAGTGGTCCGAGTTCCAGGAGATTATCGACTCTACGCCGGAGCTGGAGATGTGTGTCGACCCTCGCATGTACGGAGGAGGAAACAGGTTCAAACACCACCGCAAAACGCCCTCACACACTTCTTTCTCTTTTATCACTTTCTTTCAGTCTTCGTTTCTTTCCCTCAGTCTTTCTTTCACTCTTCCACGGCTTCACCTCTTCACCTCTCTCTCTCTCTCTCTCTCTCTCTCTCTCTCTCTCTCTCTCTCTCTCTCTCTCTCTCTCTCTCCCTCCGTTTCCTTGTCTCTCTCCCTGAGTTCCCCCCGGTGCGGTTCACACGCTGCACTAACGACACTGGTCATTGGTGCAGCACCAGCCACTGTTCTTGGTCGGTCACACACACTGGATGTGTGTCTGTTTCAGCCCCTCCCAGGGCATCGTGAACGAGGCCTTCGGCATCAACACCGACTCCCTGTACCACGAAATCAAAGACGCCAAGTCGGACATAATCGGGGATGTGGATGCAGGAGCAGAACTTCTAGGTACCTTCGGGATGCCATTCGACTCCATTAGTGTGTGTGTGTGTGTGTGTGTGTGTGTGTGTGTGTGTGTGTGTGTGTGTGTGTCTGTGTGTGCGTGTGACAATCGACATGCACAGGACAGCTCCGCCATGTTGCGTTGGAACACGCAATTGTGTCTCGCACACTGGTGGTTATTGATGTTTTGTAAGACCGACCCAGCATTTGTGTTTAGCTGTGCTTGATGTGCGTGATGTGTGTGTGTGTGTGTGTGTTAATTCATCTAAAGGTCAAAGTCAAATCATGTTGCAGTGCACCTCTCACACATGACACAGTCACCCTACGTGTCACGTTGTACTGCAGGGGAGCTGCATGCCACTGGTGTGTTCCTTTGGGCCCATTGAATTTAATTGCAACATTGGCAGTTTGGCTCTTCCGTACTGGCGTTGCTGTGTAAACGTGGCACTGCCTCGCTGGTGACCTTTGCCCTTGCATGGTGCCTTGGGCTGTGAGCTATCCGCGGCAATCACTCCCCCCCCCCCCCCCCCTCCCCTCCCCCTTGCTGACCACCTACGCTCTATCCCTATTTGTTGTTGTACCATGTGACAAGGTATTTTATTTATAGTTATAGTTATGATGATATAGTTATAGTACTTATGGTATAGTTTAGTTATAATAGTTTAGTTGTATTACTCCCAAGTTCATTTATGCGTTATATTGCTTTATGTAGTGGTGCAGTCGCCATTTTGATTTGGTTCTCTAAGTTCTCTATGGTGATGTATTGTGGGTTTTTTTTTGCAATTGTACACATGTAAGACTTTTGATTTTCAACTCACTCAAACTTTCTTTCTCTTTTCATGACATCCCGCTGGACAAACCTATAGGGGAGTTTTCAGGTGTGTATCTGAACACTGATTGGGTGGTGCCCCATTTAGCTTTACCCAATCATTCAGTCTTGGCTCCGCCTCTTTTTTCTGTTCGGTTCTATATATTCAACAGTAATAAATACATGTATGGGATAATGGAGAAATAACACTGATTTGGTTTTAGAAAAAGGAGACTTTTAACACAATAGGCTTTTTTCCAGTGTCAGAATGTATTGAGTATTTTATGTTACACCTCCCCAAACGGAAAGTGAGTACATAGAAAAGTCACAATATATTGTGTTAAAATACATTACAACCTCTATCTTACAAACGTGTGTGCTTGCTTAACACTAGGATGTTGCTAGCCATAGACTTGCTTGGTTAGACTTCTACAGCTTCCACCTCTGAAATTCTCAACTGCAGCCATGTTAACAAATGCTTATGAGCTCTCTTTCTCTCTCTCTCTCTCTCTCTCTCTCTCTCTCTCTTCCTCTGTCTCTGTCTCTCTCCCCCTCTCTCACTCTTGATGTGCGTCACCCTTTTCTTCCACTGTCATTCTTTGCACAAAACCTCTCTTCCTTCCTCTGCCGTCGCTCTCCCAGTCCGGGATGATTTCTTTGGTAAGGCGACCCCGGGGGCCTTGTCAAAATGAGCCGTGCCCATTTTGTTGGTCATGCGTATCTACTGTGTCACTTCCTGGCTTGGTCATGGCTGCTTCTAGATGTCCCTTCCCTTGTCTTTGTGTCATCTCTCTCCCCTCCCCACTAATCAACGTGCAAGCAGTCTACGCTGTTGTCGGACTTTATAGGAAATTATATCAAACGTTCTACCGTGTTGGGGATTGTTTTAATTTCATTTCTCAATGGTTAATACACGCTAGTTTGGAAAATACATTACAAAACTTGTTCATTTTCATATTGAAAATTAATTAAATCATTTTCATACTGAGAATGATATGCTGTACAATTCACCCCTACTCCCTTATATACATAACATTTCTCTTTCATTATCCGAGTCCTCTCCCTCTAATGTGGCAGCTATATATTTTAATATAAATTGTCATCCATTGCATTGCTATATTATTCCCTGAGTAGCTTTGTGATGCTCATAATATACTGCCTGGCTATATGCTGACTCTTCCCAGTGGCTATTATAAATAACATGGTCAACAATATGATCTAAGTTTCATAGCATGCCACTTTAAGTTCTTCTAATAATAAATGCTACTCTGAACAAGGCTTATATGTGCTCATTATATTGTTGATAACTCTGTATCTTCTCATGCTAACAGACCCATTATAACTTATAAGCGTTAAAGCTAGGGTAGGCAATTTGGAGAAACCAGTCAGAGTAAGATAAGTTTTGAGTATGAGTGGGGCATTAAGTATCCCACCGAAAAAATCCCAACCTCCATTATGGCCTCCCTACAAAGTCACTCCCCGAAAAACATGTGACTAGCTTGTTAGCTTTAGCAACATGTCTGCCTAGCCTTAAAGACACTGGTCGTGCACATTGAGTGCATGGGCAGGTAGCTTGTCAGGTAGGTAGACAGAAAATTAGGCCCAAAGATGACTACAGATAGCTGATAAGATCAATTGCCTACCCTAGCTTTAATAATGTGTACGGCCTTACCACTAGCATGACTGGGTTGATATGCTTCGATGGCTGAGCTGTGTTTTCGCACTTGTTGTTCAGTGTTTAGGGTTTGACTGATGTCTATGGCATCATACATTCATCACCTTCAGCGTTATTCAATTTGGTGTTAAAATTGATAGAGTGTAATATTCACTTCAAGTGAATATTTTGAGGTTCTCTCTACAATGACCACCTTCCTTGGAACACAAATCAGTGTTTTTTCTTTTGGTTCCTTCCAGGAATGGGGAAGGAGGTGGAGAACCTGTTGACGGAGAACAAACAGCTGCTGGAGACAAAGTAAGAGAGAGATAGAGGGAAAGAGAGTCTGAGTCTGAGTGAGAGAGTGAGAGAGATGGAGACGTAGAGAGTCTGAGAAGGGGTGAGAGTGAGAGAGAGAGAGAGAGAGATAGAGAAACAAACACATACACATTATACTATATGTATATGTTTTGGGTTATAAGACACAAGTCAAAGGTGTGTGTCTTATGTCTCTCTCTCTCTGCACAGAAATGCTCTGAACATCGTGTCCAACGACCTGATCGCTAAGGTGGACGAGCTGTCGGGGGAGCAGGCATCGTTGCGCGAGGAGCTGGAGGCCGTGAGGCAGTCCAAGAGCAAGGTGGACGCCCGCGTCAAGGAGCTGGAGGAGGAGCTCAAAAGGTGAGCGCCCAGCAGCAGGCCTCAGGGTCAGAGGTCAGAGGTCAGAGGTCAGATCAGCTGGGTTGCAGTGGCTGTCCTTTGCCTTCCTTGGATCTGGTATCCAATGGCTGCTTTTCGCTGGTCAGCAGCCAAATGCTGGGCTGTCTGATGAATGGTTTTGGGTCATCTTTCTGTCCTCTCTATCTCTTTTTTATGGGTACCAGATGTGTCCAAAGTACATTCATATGCAACGCTGCTGTCGAAACATGCAGGAATGTTGAAGGCAAAATGGCCCATGTTTGGGCCTGCACACGTATGGAACGCAGAGGTCACCCGTTTAACACTGTCCAAATCACAGCGGTCTTCGTTATTGTTCCATCACGATGATAAGTAATCCAAGCTGACAAAGTCATTGGTATCATTGGTTTTATTTGGCCTCTTCCACGCAGGTTGAGGGCTGAGGCTCTCGGGGCCTCTCAGGACTCCAAGGATGAGGCTGGCGATGATGTGAGTACAACCACAGACTGTAGGGTGCAAACCCACCCACCCAAGACACCGTGCCCACCTCATGTTGATGTATAGCAAAGCGCTTGTTCATGAAACCAATGTGTACACATACGTATGTTTTAGTTGCCCGGTTTGTGCTGAGTAGACTAGTGGCATTTAAAGTTATGCATACATTTATGAATTGCCATTCATCTTGAAATGTGTCAAATAAATATTTATTGTAAGTTACACACCCTTCATAGACACAGTGAGCAATACATGTGGCACACATTCCTTAATATCTCAAATACAGTGCGTCCACTTCAGAGAGAAAGGACAGCTGGGCTTCTCTTTTCAAAATAAAAGCGGCGTTTCAGTTTTTTCCCATTCAAAATAGTGTACGTAGAATTCCCGCTCTACCTGGAGACGAGACTATTGTCAGTGTTCACGTCGGGCCCTCAACCCGCTCCAACTTCCCCCCCGGCAAGGGAGGCTGCATCAGAGACGACCCCGCGGACCCACTTCACCGTGTACTGTGCAGCCCTGTGTGACACCCGACTGGGGGGGCCCGGCGTGACGCCCTGTATGTGCTGTGGACCAGTACTCCTCCCCCATGCAGGACGGAGACATGACCCTGACTCAGCGACGGCGGTTCACGCGGGTGGAGATGGCGCGCGTGCTGATGGAGAGGAACCAGTACAAGGAGAGGCTGATGGAGCTGCAGGAGGCGGTCAGGTGGACCGAGATGATCAGGTGACTGAGGGTGGGGGGGGTTACTCATTATTCTAGTTATGATGGTCTACGTGCAGTGTTTGTGTGGTTCATTACATTTTGTTTTGTTTTTAACACATATGGTATGAAAAGGGTCCGTATGTTTAATTAATTCCACAAGTGACTACTATTGCCGGTCGGACTGTTCTGGAGTCCTGTCACAGTAACACCTCGCTTCTCCTCAGGGCCTCCCGGGAAAATCCAGCCATACAGGAGAAGAAAAAGTCCACCATCTGGCAGTTGTGAGTTCTCTCTTCATCACTTCATCATTTCGTCTCCATGTCTCTTCATCTCTTCATCTCTTCATCTCTCCATCTCTTCATCTCTGAACATTGCGACCAAAAGCACAAACACACATCTGTTCAATATTATGAATATATCAACATAAATGACATAAATCTTTCTTTCTCTCTCTCTCTCTCTCTCTCTCTCTCTCTCTCTCTCTCTCTCTCACTCTCTCTCTCTCTCTCTCTCTCTCTCTCTCTCTCTCTCTCTCTCTCTCTCTCCCCCCTCTCTCTCTCTCCACAGCTTCGCCCGTCTGTTCAGCACGTCGTCCAGCCCCCCGCCGGTCAAGAGGCCGTACTACAGCGTCAACATCCACTACAAGTCCCCCTCGCCGGCCGGCTTCCCCCAGCGCCGCAGCCACACCATGTGCCAGATCTCCACCTCCAACCGCACGCTCGAGTTCTTCCCTGAAGAGTGAGCCAGCCGCCGCCGCCGCGCCCTGCGCCCCCCCCACCACCCACACCGCGCGGTCTCACTTCCTGTCACGTCACTCGGCCTGTCAGGGATTGCGAGGAAGTGCCGCGTGGCACTATGCGCGCCTTGAATAAACCGCCGTGAATAAACCGCCATGAATAAACCACTGCCATCACCGCCATCCACCAGTTTCCAGAGGAACAAGGAAATTCCGTTTACTGGAAAATTCCGGGCAAAGTCGGAGCACTTCCGTTTCACCAAATCGGACCAACGGAGAGTGGAATTCCCACACCAGTTACGTCAGTGGTCCGACTTTGCCGTTATTTTTCCACGGAAACGGAGGTGATGCGGCTTTCCACCACGTGCGTGTGCAGCAGTACTTCCTTGTGTTAGAAAATAGCCAAGTGTGTCCTTCCCCTATGACACTACTGGGATTCACACCAGTCCTCAGTTCTATAAACCCCTCCAGCAGGGTCTAAATGCATGGACGCTTGCTTGAGCCAACAGGAAGTGACCCCTGGTCTGAGCTCCACTGTGGGCGGGGCCACATGTACTGGCCACGCCTCCTGACGTATCTCTAACCCAGTGGGTCTCAGTGGGTCTCTCTTTTTGGGGTCCCTGCATATTTTTGATGAACTCTGAGGACCCCACC
>JAXIVH010000021.1:4733774-4791842 GCA_036785325.1 Urophycis tenuis
GCGGCGTGGACAGGGAGAGTTCTAGTACGATAACGGCCCCCACTGAGCGGAGGGGCCTCCCGCAGTTGACACGGAACCGCTGTGCCTCCCCCCCCCCTCCCCCCCCCCTCCCACAGCGCCCACGGCGCCGCTCGCCAACGGCAAGCTGCACCTGCACCCGGCGCAGTCGGCCGAGGAGGCCACGGAGGCCACCGAGGTCCCGGAGCCCGCCGCCAGCCTGGCGGAGACGCGGCCCCCGGGGCCCTTCACCGAGCATGTGTTCACCGACCCCCAGCCCCGGCTGGTGGACGCCAGCGAGCGGTAGGTCCCCCGCACCCGCCCGCCCGCCCGCCCGCCCGCCTGCCCGCCCGCCTGCCCGCCCGACCGCCCCGGAACATGGCGTTTGTGTGCCGCTAGTCGCGGGCGTGGAATCGGTTCTCCGTTAGTCCTTTATCTTGGGAATTCCGCGATACTGCAGAGATACCGTAATTTACATTTACATTTACATTTAGGACATTTAGCAGATGCTTTTATCCAAAGCGACTTACAAAGAGAACATTTGTCAGAAGAAGGTGAAACATTTCATTGCTGCTAATACAGTCAGAAAGTCACCAGAACAAGTTTCAAGCATTTCAATTGCTAGGTTAACCATTGCTAGTGTACAACATCTCAAGTTACAAAGTTCCAGGTGCCAAGTTACAAAGAGCGATTAAAGTGCCAAAACGTACAACAAATGACTCTGCAGTCCTTGTTGTGTACACAACCCAATGATTTCGATGAGCTGTTCTAACGGTACATGTTTTTTTACTGTTATTATTTTATTATTTTACTGTCTTTAATGAGACGATGTGTGGGATCGACAGCGTTAGTGTCTGTATCTGTAACGAAGATGCTGTTCTCCCTGTCCGCCCTGACAGAAGCCAATCCAAAGAGGAGACCTCTGTCCCCGCGGAGACAGAGGAGGGAGGCGACGATGCCAAGAACTGCACCAGCGTGGCCCCCACCATGTGGCTGGGGGCGCAGAACGGCTGGTAGGTCGTCCGCCGGCCCCCCGGAGTCCTCCGGGCCTCCGTCGGGGGAACCGTTCTCTGAAACACAGCGAAAACATTATATTTCTAAAAAACCACAATTATATTACTTATAAATGCATGGCATATATCCATGAACCGTAGCCCGGTGTGTTAATGTGTATTTGTATTGTGAATCCATGCCAGAAGTGAATTGTGGCGAGGCCTCTCTATGATGTAGTGCTGCAGGTTGTGATCCCTTCATCCTCTAACACGCTGGTACTCCCCCCCCCCCCCCCCCCACCCCCCCCCCCCCACACACACACACACACACACACACACACACACACACACACACACACACGCACACACACACACACACACACACACAAACACTCAGGCTCTACGTCCACTCTGCGGTCGGCAACTGGAAGAAGTGTCTCCACGCCATCAAACTCAAGGACTCTGTGCTCAGCTTGGTGTAAGTGCACCCTTCATGCACGTGTTAGTGTGTGTGTGTGTAATACAGTTGATTTGGGATGGTGTGTCATCTAATAACTACTCCATGGAGGTGTTTTATTACATGTGTGTGGGCGGTCTGCTTGTCGCGTTGCAGGCATGTGAAGGGTCGCGTGCTGGTGGCCTTGGCAGACGGCACACTCGCCCCATATTCCACCGCGCCGAGGGTAGATGCTGTTTTTGTACTTACAACAAAAATATGCATTCATTTGTAAGAGGGCATGGGCATTGTGTCATACATATTGCATTTTTACATGATTGTACTTTTATGACGAATACACATCGTTAGACATGAGTGTGATTGGTGTTTGAGGTCACAGGTGGCTCGCGTTTCACTTGTCGGTGCATTTTCCCAGCAGACGGCCAGTGGGATCTGTCCAACTATCACCTGATGGACCTGGGCCGGCCCCACCACTCCATCCGCTGCATGGCCGTGGTCCACGACAAGGTGTGGTGTGGCTACAAGAACAAGATCCACGTCATCCAGCCCAAGAGCATGCAGATCGAGGTGAGCCGCGCTTTAGCTGCGTTTTTTTTGGACGCACACCACACCATTCGTCTGCCTGGGCACCATTTTGGGGATTTTGACTTCCTGCATACCTGGGCCTTTAGCAGCAGCCATCAGGCTGAGGAAGGACTGCAAGACTGCCACTTCTTCCCATTGAGAGACTTGACACGTTCACAATAAAGCTTTTGTCAGAGACTCTGTACCATGTTTTATTTATGGTCTGGCGCATGACTCTTTATGTGCAGAACTGACCACCAGTTGTTCTCACATTCTTCCCCTGAAGAGAAAGAGTGTCTTGTTTATTTCCTTATGACTGAATTGGGGATTTGTAAATATGAACGCAATGTGTGACATCTGGACATCTGGGAAAAATAGTGCAAAACTATATTTTTACATTGCATCGTATAAATATATGAATACTATTTTTTCTTCTCAAAAGCCAAATTAGTACTAGTTTGTTTGGGGGGTGAAAACCTGCGTTGTAAGCCTGTGTGTAAGTGACCTGAATTGAAGAAACTGCACCCAACAAATTCTCTCCCCTCAATGAAATGCACCCAACCATTCCCCCCCCCCCCCCCCCCCCATGCAGAAGTCCTTCGACGCCCACCCGCGCAGGGAGAGCCAGGTTCGGCAGCTGGCCTGGATCGGTGACGGCGTGTGGGTGTCCATCCGTCTGGACTCCACGCTGCGTCTGTACCACGCGCTCACCCACCAGCACCTGCAGGACGTGGACATCGAGCCCTACGTCAGCAAGATGCTGGGTGAGCCCGCTGTGGCGCCCGCGAGGGGGAACTTCTGGCCCTCCGACGTTAAGGCAGCAGTATCATTTTGATACAGACGCGTTCTCTGTGTCGGCCATTTTACTGACACATCGTTTTTGTTTAGCGTGCCATAGCGCCCCCCTGTGGTCTGACATGCTGCCGTTCGTTCGCAGGCACCGGCAAACTGGGGTTCTCCTTCGTGCGCATCACGGCGCTCCTCATCGGTGGGAACCGGCTGTGGGTGGGGACCGGGAACGGCGTGGTCATCTCCATCCCGCTCACGGAGAGTACGTCTCAGCTGTGCATGCGCAACGATCGATGTAGCGACAGAGAAAGGCCCAGAGGACTCTCTCTAGCACAACACTGTGTAGTTTTCACCTGTTCCCTTGCTCTCGATTAGAACCCCCCCACCCACCACCACCACTCCTACACCTCTATCAAATCGTCCCCTCTCTCTTTTTACTCCCAGCCCACCCCTTCGCTTGCCCTCCTAACCACACACTGGTTCCTGATCATCCGTGTCCTAGTGTCTCCTCTTATTGTCCTCTGCTCTGTCTCTCCTCCTCCTCCTCCTCCTCCCACTCCTCCCACTCCTCCTCCTCCGCCTCCTCCGCCTGCTGTAGCCGTAGTACTTCACCGGGGACAGCTGCTGGGTCTGAGGGGTAAGTGAGAGTGCTAATGCTAAACCTAACGGATAAACTGAATGCTGCTGAACCCTGCTGATCAGATGCAGGTACTCTGGCCTGTACTAGCATGCTCGTAGTATGTGTGTGTGTTTTGGGATTTGGGATGGGTATTTGATGTAAATAATGTATACCTGTTGCATACAAAGTCTGTCAGCAAACCTCCCAAGATAAGGCTGTGGTAAATGCCAGTCGCTTGTGTTCTGGTTGCTCTAGACTGGTGCTTGTGTTCAAGGTTGCTCTGCATGCTCTACGGTCCTCTCTGGAGCCGCTTGGCAGCCCTGCTGTGGGCGCGTGGGACGCCATGGCATGCTCAAAAAAACGTGGCATTTGCTTTATTGTTTTAATTTGTATTCACATATCACTCATTTTATTTTGCCATTATTCTCGCCCGTGTCGCCTGACTCATGTATTGTGGAGCCATCTTTTACGTTTTTTTCTTTTAAGTAAGGCTTTGTTTCTTGGCCTGAGATTGGCCGGCTTGTGGAGTAAGAAACCAGCCTTGTCCTCTGCGAGTGCGCGGCGGCACCTTGTCTGACTCCCACCGTCTGACACCCCCTCAGCCAACAAGGTGTCGCCCACGTCCTCCGGGGGGGTGATCCACGTGTACGGCGACGACAGCTCGGAGAAGAGCAGCGGCAGCTTCATCCCCTACTGCTCCATGGCTCAGGCCCAACTCTGTTTCCATGGACACCGCGACGCCGTCAAGTTCTTTGTCTCCGTTCCTGGTACGGCCTACCAACACAGAGTGCGGATGCACTCTATGCTAATCAAGCACTGCCAATATACGGCATCACATTACCAGACGCTAAGAGCCCATTTTGTTTTCCAACAGGCAACGTTCTGGCCACCCTCAACGGCAGTGTGCTGGACAGTCCATCGGAGGGCCAGGGTTCCACAGCCCCTCCAGAAACAGAAGCCCAAAGTGTTCAGAATGTCTTGGTGCTCAGTGGAGGAGAGGGCTACATCGACTTCCGCATCGGTGAGCCACCCCCACCAACACAGACACACACACACACACACACACATCTGCACTCACAATCAACTTAGAACATAAAACATCTTATGGGTGGGTGAACACATGAGGCTTACAGCACAATAAAGGCCTATTTTATCTGTAGATGCCTCATAGGGTGAACGAGGTGCACGTGTGTGTGAGCAAGGTGTGTGTGTGAGATATGAGTGAGGTGTGTGTGAGCGTGGTGTGTGTGTGATGTGTATGTGTGTGTGTGTGTGTGTGTGAGTGAGCGAGGTGCCTGCGTGTGTGTGTGTGTGTGTTTGTGAGTGAGCGAGGTGTACGTGTGTGTGTGTGTGTGTGTGTGTGTGTGTGAGCAAGGTGTGTGTGTGTGACTAACGAGCTGCCGGCGGTCCGGTCCGCAGGCGACGGCGAGGACGACGAGACAGAGGAGGGCGAGGCCGGTGCGGCGCCACAGATGAAGCCTGCGCTGTGCAAGGCCGAGCGCAGCCACATCATCGTGTGGCAGGTGTCCTACGTGCCCGAGTGACCCGGCCCCCCTCGCCACAGCCACCGCTCCCAGTCTGCCCGTCTCCTCCATCGTTTAAAGATTATTAACCCCGCCCCCTTACACTCGTAACGCCCCGCTCCGGAAACTTTGTAAGACTCTCTGTATTTACTGTATCTACTCCTCCCTCCCCCCCGGCCTTGTTCACCGTCACCTCCGCCCCCCCCCCCCCCCGACCCCTGGGAACTAGATTTCTTGCCTTGTAAGTAACCCCCCCCCCCCCAACCCGCGCCCGCCCGCCCCATCCTCATTAATGTAACTATCGTCATGAGCCTTGGAACCAAGCATCATAACTACCTCCCTCCTCTATATGAATTTACCTGTAAGTACGCTGTAACTTCTGTATGTACCTTGAAATGTTCTGCATCTGCCCCCGCCCCGCACCCTTTTTCCCTGGCAGGCCACGGTCCTTCCGGTTCTATGTTTTGTGCCCCCCCCCCCCCCCCCCCACCCTCTTATAAAGGTGAACCAACCGGCTGTGAGGACGAACCCAGAGCTCCGCGGCCCGTTAAACAACAAATCGGAAATGAACATCTGACTCTGGGATGCGACGCCGAGCCTGATTGGCTGTTGAAATGTAGAGTTAGGTCGTTGATTGGTGGGGATTGAGGAAGTGATTAAGGCGGTTTGAGAATTGAATGTATGCAGCCATGTGAATTAGTCACGGGTCAGCGTGATCTCATACAGACACAAAAACTCAAGTTGTAGTGAGACAAACACAGAAAAGTCATGCAATCAGTGAAATGATTCAGGCAATAAGACAAACACGAACACAAGTAAATTCATGAAATATGTTTTATTTAGTCAAGTTTCAATTTTGTGAAGCAAAAACTTAAGTCGCCCCGTTACAATCAAATAAGAAATGATAATTTGGTATTCATTTGCTTTTCAATTAATTTACACCCACTCTGAGCATCTGGTCGGGGCTAAATGATTATAAGATAACGGTTACAGTGCATCAACATGTGGTTGCACCTGTTACCGTAACAACCAGCGTGGATGTAAGAAAACGAAGCCACAGCGGTGTGGCCAAACCAAAGTGGGAAGGGAGGAAGGTAGGTGGATCATCGGAGATAGGTTTATGGGATGCACAGGATGGGCCGTGTTCATTTAGCACATTCCCTTATTTCACAAGGTTTATGATGGACGCGAGGCTGACGCACGGCGGCACTGAACCACTTCCAGGGTTCGTTGTAAATCCACCAAACAAACCCCACCCCCACCCCTCCCCGTTCAGTATGGAAACGTATATGTTCATCGCTATCTGTGTGGATTAAATATTAAACATTTGTGCGCTGAAAAACTTTTTTTTGCAGTTTGTCCATTTGTGTGTGGCAAAACAAAAATCGAATTCAGATAATACTCGGACACCGACATTGGTTCAAAATATTTTGGGAATCTTTATTGTTTCCAACCATCGAACGTCTTCAACCTATTGCATAGCATACCATTCCTGTGCAGGTGGTACTCCACAAAAGCATTCATGTAAAGCAAATAGTGTGCAATGTACACTTTATGGACGGAATTCCAAAACTAAAACCCCATGCATACAGACGGCACCATCAAAAGGTTTTAGAATAGCAGTCCAAACGTACACAAATAAACGAGTACAACCGGACGATTACTACCACGACAAATCCAAGCAAACAGGACATTCTTGTTTCTTTTTGGTTACGAAAAAACACTTTTAAAAATAGCTGATTTTGTAAGTCTAAAGCTGTGCTGGGTGGTTTTTTTGGCTCAAGGTTTGCATGATCAAGTTACCGAAAGATAATGTTTTCATTTAGCCAAATATTCACCTCCAATGTTCTGATAGAACCAGCAAGAGGTAACGTTAATCCCAAAGTGCATTTCAAAGCAGAAGCCTTATAATGTCCCAACACAGGGGCAGCACATATAGGCCTACAGCTTTTTTTTTTCCTGAACAAATATTCAAGCTCTGCACCAGAGGTCATATGCAAATCATGTACTAAAGGTAAAGAGGCATTTAGCAGATACTTTTATCCAAAGCGACTTACAATCAGTACATTTGTGGGGTTCGACATGTGGACAGTTGGAGGAGGGGGAACAAGGGGATCGAACCGCCGACCCTAGAGATAGCGGACGACCGTTCTGTCCACCCGCTCTACCCACTGAGCTACTGCCGCCTCCCATGTACTAATCATGTAACGAAGACACTAGGCTAGAGTAAGGCTACGCGTTAAAAAAACTAAACAAACGCATCTACTATTCGTCTTGCAAGACAAAGCAGGTACTAGTAACAGAGGAATGAGCAGAGCTACTCGTTGATCCAGTGGCTGGTGTGGTCCTCCCAGCACTGCAGCTCATCCTGTCTGAACCACAGAGAGATTTCCCGCTGGGCACTCGCCACCGAGTCGCTGCCGTGGATCACGTTCCTGCAGCACACACACAGGTTACTGGTTCAATTGGATTCAAGGCTTTTTATGTGGTTATAGCTTTAGATCTGGCTGGACGACCACTGGCCCACTGGGTAAGGTAGACTCTAGAGGAAGACACGTCGTGAGGAAAACTGTGACCTATCGTGACATAATCTCATGTCATAATGCACGATAATTTACTCCTGGGTTTAGAAGTTTACAATGACGGGGAAAAAAAAAAGGACTGGAAATGGAAACAGTCTTAACGAACAGGCTAGGAAGAACATAAATAGGCAAGACAGACAACCCAATCCACTAGAGCCCATATCACAGGGCGGCGTCCTATTCAGAGTAAACGGATAGGGTCACAGAGGAAGTGATGTCACAGATCAGGAGGTGTGTGTGTGTGTGTGTGTGGTTTGGGCTACCGCACCTGCCGACCTCCACGCAGTAGTCTCCTCGGATGGTTCCGGGGAGGGACTCCGCCGGGTTGGTCTCTCCCAACATTCTGCGAGACGTCTTGACCACATCCACACCCTGCCACACCTAGACAAACATGCCGCACAACACAGCCTTTATCACGGCTTTCTACACCACCGCAGTGATATGAGCGCGCACCTGCACAAGCTTTTCAACTGACTGCATACACAGAGGGCACAAAAAGCATGCAATTACAATCGTAACCACAAAGTCACCTGACTTTGTAATGTTTAATGCAAATATTTAATGTCAACTGTTTATTTTAGAAAGGACTTTTCAGCCCTGTAGATGCAAATATAATTTCTATATAAGATAAGATATTCCTTTATTAATCCCCCTTAGGAGAAATTCACAGTGACCAGCAGTACAGGGGATAGATGTGCAGTAAGAGCCTGGCTAAAGTCAATACACAATAAACAATAAATTAGATTAAATACGAAGCAATGTTTATATATGCAATGTTTTGTTCTCTTTTCTCAAGTACCTCATGTTTAATCAATGATGAGATCTATGGATAAAAGAATTACCATCAGCTGCAGCACTTTCATGCATAAATTGCAGAACTAAAAGCATGGGATGTGCGGTCACATCCCCGACTGACAGAGGCATGTGGCTAGGTGAGGGTTAAAGCAGTCATGCCATTTTCCTAATGGTGTGGAAGTCCTCAACACAGCAATGGGCTATTCAGTGTCCATCCATATATAGGTCGTACCATATTACAAGGTAGAATTAACTTACCATAGCAACCACAGGTCCAGAGCCCATGTACTGTACCAGCCCGCTGAAGAACGGTTTCGTCTGCAGGTCCCTGTAGTGCTCCTTCAGCAGGTCTTCAGACGCCTGGATATCACACGTGCGCGCGCACACACACACACAGCTATATCAGTACTGTGAGAAAACACATAGGCCTGAATGCAACCACAAGCCCTCCCAGCAGTTACCTGTACAAGTTTCATTCCAACCAGTTTGAAGCCCTTCTTCTCGAACCGGCGGACGATGTCGCCCACCAGCCTCCGCTGCACGCCATCCGGCTTCACGGCGAGAAATGTGCGCTCATTCACCCCGGTCCACCCTGGAGGAGGGGTTGTTCATGAGGTCATAGGTCACTGGTGAGCTTCGGCAATGGCAACAGTCTCCGGATAACGTACAAGGAGTGCAACGGGATAATGTGCATGCAAACAAAACCACTCCTATGCATTTGTTGTAATCCTGGTGTCGGTTAATTATGTTTCTTCTGTGTTGCATCATCTTACTTAAATATTCCATGTATGTCCATATTATTCAGGCAGTTTTCCTTTTTTGCCAGCCTGTTTATGTTGTATGTTGTGTGTGATGTCTTGTAAGCTACAGGGACCTTGGATTTCCTCACGGGGATCAATAAAGTATCTATTATCTATCTTAAATCATCCACGAGGCCTTCTACGTTTTGGCACTTGCATGCAATTTTAAATTAATTTACTTTAGGAAATCGTTAGGATTACTTATATTCGAGTCTAACAAGTGTCGTTGTCATCATAGGAAAATATCACTTACATATCATCGACTCGAGTCTTGACCTCATGTGAACCATACAACCGGGTGGTTTTGTTGAACCCGTCAAACAAAGTTCAGGCCCAACCGACTCATTAAACCGAAACAATAATAATTTTAATTTTTTATTTCTATTTTTGCCAAGCAGTGACATCAATGGAAGCTACTAGACTAGATCCCCGAATAGTCAGTACAGTAACGCGTGGGACAGCGACATGACGCAGACATTGTTGAAGACAGCATTTGTGGTGCGTTTGTGGTTTGCGGTTGTTAGTAAAACCAAGCTGTGGTTAAGACAACTCATACCTACACTGAAGTTACATTGTTATTAACGTTTTCACTCGTTAGGATATTAGTACCAGCCGTTCTGCACACATTTTGTCTTTGACTAAAGACGTACCATGTCTGTCTGAGCATCAGACGTTGTCTGAATCCTCTGGCCCCTGGGGGACACTAACAGCATATTTTAGACTATCGAGACATATATCACAATATATACTGCAGTCTGTGAATCGAGGCTGTAGGAATAATAATAAAACACCAACCTGTTTCAAAAATGTTGGCAAATATGGCCAATACGAGGCAAATCATGGTTACACAAAAGGCTACCGGCAAATTAGAAGAGGCACGTTGGCGTCAAGCTTCTTCTTCTATGAGATGTAAAGGTATAAAACGCAGTGCAGCGCTGCCACCCACCGGCTTGGAGGTCAGTGCTATGGAAACAAACAACTTGGAATGGTTTAAAGGTCCAGTGATTGTGTAGGAATTTTAAAACGTAAGCCTGAACCTCAGATACGGCAGGGCTCAACAGCGTGCGTAGTAAGAGTGGTCACAGTCACACCAATGTCTGCCCAAGAGCAAAACAATATCCCCATCTCCTTGTACTTTTTGCAGTGTCTGGCCGCTTCTTCCTGTATTTAACAATGGTTTTGCATCAGGCTTAAAGATGCCTAAAGATACTGCTCCATTTGAAATGTTTGCATTTCAAATGGAGTTTGCGAGGACTGTTTCAAGGCAGTTAAGAATAACAAAAAATCAAGATAAACCATTTTGGAGAGGAACTCTTTTAAATTACGTTTTTTTAAAAACACAAGTGACAGGGAACGGGCCGACTCAACCTTTAGGGCTATGTAGGCTGGCTATTGTTGTATGGGTCTAATTCATATAAGCCGTTCCATTGGGAGCCTGGCCCCATTTGACTCATGTACTCTGCACAAAACAAAAGAGGCCCATTCACCCTTCCTTATGTGCAAAGATTATTGCATAGAATTTTCTTGTTTATTTGAATAAAATTAAGAAAAATTGTTTACATCAATTCATCCTGTATCCACCAAGCATGTGCCATGAAAAGTCCTTCAACCCCATTCTAAACTAATATCATACCGATCGATGTATTGGATACAAAGGCTTCACAGATGGTTTAGAATCAGCATATTTAATATATACAGCACATGACAACAAAGAGAGGTAAGCCTAGAGAATTTTTAAGTCCCATGTCTCCGCTGCACAGGGTAAAACTCCAGCTCATCAACTCAGCGACGGTATAAAAAGACACCCGGAGGCCCTCGGCTGGGCTGTGAGCTCTCCCATCACACGGGGGTCCCCTGTGCTTCCTTCTGCTCTTGTTCCTGTCTCCGGAAATAGTCCTTGCTGAGCAAGACGTCCCTCTTCAGTGGTAACATGGGCTCCGGAGGGGCGGCGGCCCTACCAGGCCCACTCTGAAGCTGGGCCAGGAGGATGGCGCGCAGCAGGGGCGGGTATTGGACGTAGCGCACCGGGGGCTCAGGGAGCGGCTTGAAGTCCCTGAACGTCTGCTCCTCGTGCTTGGGCAGCAGACGCCAGTCGTGATACATGACCTGGTCCACCTCCCGCACCTTGTCCTCCTGCTTCCCTGTGGTGTGAACCATGTGAGAAGGGGTGAATGCAAGCGAGGCTGTTGGTCTCTATGGTCCGTCTATCAGTGGTTTTTAATCGACTTCCTTGTGCTAGATAGATGCTCAGTGTCTGAACACTGGCACATTGTTGCATTGACTTAACTGATTGCACTGATTCTACCTGAATTAGCTGCGTTTTTGCAGCAGATGATATGTTTTAAAAACCATCCCAGTCATCACACTATGAATGGAATACCACAACAGTTGCTGATAATTCAACTTTTTTTGGAGCAGTCTTCCAATTAAATTTTCCGATGAAATTATTGTATTTGAAATCGCACAATGCACATATTTTATCTGTGTTGTACTTCTTTATTATCCTAATATCCTTGTCAGTACTAATCAATGTTAACACGGTGCCCTAAAACAAAACTGCTCTGACCTACCAGCTGATACTCTGTTTCATCTCACAACAAAGACATTTACAGTACCTTTAAAGGTGAGGATTCCCCAAGCTTTGCCATGATCCATGTTCTATGAAAAAGACAAGACAATATTACACATCTCACATCACATATTGGAACAAAACAGTGTGGCAAGTTCATTAAATTAAAAATAACACAAATAAGTAACGTTTTAAGAATCCGGAATCAAAATTGCAATGTAGCTGAGAGAATTGACTTGCATGAATTGCATTCAGCTATTAATATAGCTCATCACCTCGGCTGTGTAGTCCACTTTGACTTTAGTAATCTGCCAGTAGCTGGGCTCCGTGTGGTCCTCCAACCAGGACTTGCGGGTAAAGATGCGGCCCACTCCAAAGAACCTCATTCCTGCCATGAGCGAGAAGAGGCGGCTCTCCTTACGCACATCTTCCCAGGCTAGCACGGGCAGCGCCTTCCCTGTGAACGGCCGCTTCATCGTCTCATAGTCCAGAGCGTATCGTTGAGAATCCCGTGGCCGGGATTTGAGCTCGCGGTATGCCCGGACCTTGCGGGCCATCTCAGCGATCAGGCGAACGGGCTTCTTTTTGACCATTGTTGCCTTATGGTAGGTCCTGGCAGGTCCTTGGTGACGGACAGAGAAACCTTTGGGCCTGCAAATAACTCCAGTTGGTTTATTAGCTTTATTGACGTTTCAAAACAGTTAAATTACAGCGGCTCATTTGAGTGGAAGCATTGGATTTGTGGAATACTTGTCTTCGAATTGTTTTGGTAGTAAATAGAAATACACATAGCGCATTTGTTACAAAATAAACACATTGGGAAAATCTATGGGCCACTTCTTCTGATGGGTAACATAACATGTTAACATAACATAACATGGGAAACATTTTTACTGTTGACTGAACAAATAATTAAAAAATAGTTTCAGGCAAAACATATTTTATGCATTAAATGGGATTTGATAATATAAGAGCTGAAATACCTTTAGTCCTATTTCCTACTGCTTCACTTGACCTCAGCAAAGCATGCTTCTTCCGCACATTGGTTCGGCTTGTTAAATGCTCCGTGTGGATTGGACTCGACTGTATTTTTCAGTTCCGCATATGATAGAGCTACACCGAGATTATATAAAATATCGATGCCCTTGAAAGCCAATAAAAGAATATTATCTGCAGTAATTTAATAGTACGACTTTGTTCACTACAATTGACAATTCATGTGTAAACCTTAAATGGATTCAAATGGAAAATAAATCATAATCCTAGGCCAGATTATAACATCTCCAGTTGGCTGTATGGAGAATATGATAAATAACCATATTACTAACAAAAAAGTCAATTAACGTAATTCAAGCCATTGTCATGTTTTTATTTTTCACTGATTTTGCTGTATTTTTTGTCAACAAACTTTTGAACCCATAATCCTGGAAAAACAAGGATAATTAGGTGAAATACACAAAACACAATGCCACAAGAATTTTTCTTTTTAATTAAAAGACATATTCAGCCAAAGCCTTCCTTCCTAATGTTCCTGGTCTATAAAAGGCCATGCTTGACATATACAGAAAGAAGCTGGTAAAGATTAACGCATATATCAATATTTCATGGTATAGAAGTTCCATTTTATTTACACTGGTTGTCATTAAGCAAAAAGTGCTTGAATATATATAACACAAAGCTTAAACATACAGTGACATATTAGCATTTGATTTGATGAATTATTCACCATAGGACATTCTGATTTACACAGACCCCAGTCTTACCACGCAACAATAAATATCTGAACATCTCAATGCTTGCTTGACGTTTCCTGTGCCAGAGCATTGTAACACCGTTTCTGTGTGAACTCACAAGAAATGCTTGCAGAATGCAAACACTTGCATAGAACCTTGTCTGTTTGTGTTTTCATCCTTAAGGTGAGAGCTAGTGAAAGTAGTGTTGTGGTGGGCTTAGGCATCTTCAAACTTCAAAACCTACCTTCGACATCTGTGGCGGTTTGTAGTTTTAACTTGAAAAAGTGTAATAGCATATTCTACTGAGTGATGACTTGGATAGGAGTTTATCCAATAGATAACCAGTAACAGACAATATAACAGAGAGGGAGCTTGCATCACCCTCACTAAGTTTCTCTAATACTATCAATTCAATTATTAATTTAATTATTCAATTATTACACACTCAGTCAGTTCTAAGTCTATTAAGTTCTATATTATTTGTATTATATATTTACATATATTTTAATACTTATCTTAAAATCAAATCAAACTCAAAAGCAAATATTTTAAGCAAAATCTGTATGTCTTGCTGAACACTAATAGCATGTAACAAACAAGTATTGGCATTGAAAAACAAACATTGTGTCAGAAATGTCTGTTATTATACAGTCTATCATATTTCATGACGTTAAAATAGAGTTTTAATATTTTACCACTATGTCACACTATGACACACAACAACAACAATAGTTCTGATAAAAAGAGATCACATGTGGCCTCTAAAATCGAAATGAATGTTAAGAGGCAAGTGACAGCAATACAGAGAATGATCAAAATGTAACCGTATGACTTTTCATCAAGTGAAAATATCCTTGGGATATCCCTGTTTTGGCACCCTACAACAATTACTGATGCAAATATTTTTTTTTAAATAATTAAGACAATGCTTTGCTAGCATCTGTTCAAAAACCAACAGCAATGCATCTTATCTTCAGTCATCTGATACTATGGTGAATCTCGTTATAAAGTCATATTTTAGAATTTATATAATGTTTCTCACACACACACACACACACACACACACACACACACACACACACACACACACACACACACACACACACACACACACACACACACACACACACACACACACACACACACACACACACACACGAAGGCTTACCCCAAGCCCACCACATTTAAGACACCACGGAAGTAGCATGGAGTGTGATGATCATATGGACACAGAACACAAATAGAACAACACATTAGAAATGTGCAGGTAGAATACTTACCATCCATTTTGTTTTGCTTCCTCACACCTCTTCAAAGAAACGGCACAGCTATGCCATTTTGAGTATCTCCTTTCAGTCCTATAAAGTCTGTGCTCACGGCAGGGAAACGACTCTCACACGGAGGGGGGGGGGGCGCCCCGCGGTCCATGTCATTTCACCGTCGTCATGACGAAGAGGGGGAGGAGGAGGAACGTGGATCATGTCCAGCGACACCTCTTCCTCTGGCAGGCCTCCCGGTCGGACGCGCAGCCCTCAGAGTCGCTCTCTGACGAGGACGGCACGGCCGGGGTCACGCCCGGCCCCGAGGGCTTCCGGGGCCCGGAGGCCGCCGCCGCCTCCGCCTCCTCCTCCTCCTCCTCCTCCGCCGGCGTGCCACCATTGAGGCTGAGCACCCAGCCCAGCTTGTTGTGCAGCAGCTGTCGCAGGCCCGGTGGCAGCGGCAGCACGTCCAGCGTGTCGGTGCAGCCGGGCAGCAGCTGGCGCAGGCGGGCGCAGCACAGGTACTGCAGGGAGGTGGGCGTGAAGCAGGAGCGGATCACCTTCATGCTGCTCTTGGCCGCCGTGGAGCACGCCATCGGGTAGAAGCGCTTGTTGTGGAGCTCGGTGGCAGCCACCCCTTCGCACCGCGGCGGCAGAGGGACCGAAACACAAGGAAACGCGGAATTAGAATTGGCTTTCATTGGCATTTCATTCACCCTTTTCAACAATGCATGCTGGCTCTGTGGCGGTTGTTCAACATGAAAGTTTTGAGTATCAATTTAAGATCCTCAGAAGGAAATTTCAAGGAAAGGTCCAAAGCTCAGGGTGCGATTAGCGCTGCCTTTGTATTGTCGTCAGTCACAGTGTTATCTGTTAAAACGCAATTGACAATCAATTCTGTTGGGTCACATGGTTCAGGCAAACAGAGGAGTGGGGAAGCGTTGAATCTGTGCACCCACCTATACACTTGCGATTCTTGAAGAACGTGAGTGTGCCGTGCCAGGTGTCCAGATGAACACCAATGATGGACCCCTGACCGAAACGGGAGGAGAAGCTCATCTTGTCCCCTTTGTGATGCAACAACCCTACGGGGTGGGGGGGGGGGGGAGATAACCACAGATCAACACCGTCTCAATTTGAACAATAAAGAACTGAAAGCCTCTTTTGCTTCGCTGATGTAGCCAAAACTCAAGATAACCCAACACAACTCCTGCCCTCTTTACCGGTGTAGGAGAGTCCCCAGCTGTCTGAATCCTTTCCCAGAAGGCTGCAAAACGAATGCCGGTACTTGTCCAGGTTGATGTCAGAGGTGCCAATGCCGACCATCTATTCAGCAGGAAATGAAACAAGCCCACTTACAAGCAAAGAACAAATGCAATTATTCAGTCTGAGGAATGAACAAAAAGGCCAGATGCCGTGGTGTTTGGGTTTGCGGTGTGGAGGTTTACCATGTCGGTACCGTACACCGGAGAGGTCATCTTGATCTCCCAGAAGTGCTGGCCGTCGGCGAGCTCCTTGGAGCCACGCACGGCGGCGGTGCCGCAGCTGTACTCGCTGTGGAAGTTCACCTTGCGGTTGTCACAGCTCAGCAGCGTGGCCGTGGAGCCGCTGCTCACGTCCCACACCCAGTCGAAGTCTTCAACAACAGCGGCCATGCAGTTAGAAACCAGCTGACATTATGACTCATAAAACAAGCTTCCACTACAATGCGTCCCCATTCATGCAAGTCACTTTGGGTAAGAGTGCCAGCTCTAAATGACTAAACCGATCGGTAAAGAAAACATCCTATTCATCCTCCCCGTTATTGTGGGCTTGTTAATAAAATAAGCAGCGTGGCGTACCCTGGTCATCCTCTCCACAGCGGCAGTCTTTGACTCGGTGAAAGCCCCGCAGACGTGGGTTGTAGCTGCTCTCGGCCTGCGAGTCACAGCCGCAGTAGGACTCCCCGGTGACAGGCACGGCGCTGGGGACGGGAGGAACGACCACGGTGGGGAAGTCGGCCTCAGAGTCTGAGTCGCTGTACTTGAAGGCCACAGAACAAGTAGACAACGCTGAGTCACAGATGGATTAGCTACTGAATTTAGGCATTGGACTAAATACCAGAAAAGTTGGATCAACAAAGCTAGAAATAAAATGTATTGATCTCTCAATATTATTATCCCTTAAAAATAACATTCAAAACATATGTCCTACCTGTAAGCGCTCGTACTCCCAGTCTTCATTCTCAGACGCCATCACAAGTGCCCTGGCATCCGCATCTCGCCTTATTCCACTCCACACATATCTCCATGCCCTACTGTTTCTAGTCCGTCTGGACATGGCCTTAGTGGAGTATCAGCTGTCAAAGTAAAAACTGGTTAGCCCAAGTCAACCTCAACAATATATCGTCACACTCCACCAGGTAATTGTGCAATCACTGCTGAAAGCAGATATGTGTATTTGCTTTTAAATGGTTGTTCAACAGCGGATGGGTGTACACTTCAATTGGAACACACATACTTTAATTAACAAGGCTGCAAAAGAAAGGAACATGAAGTCGGATCCTTCCGTTTAGCAATATATCAGTGAAATGATTTTCGGTGACAAAAAAGGCCTTTTTCAATTAGGCGAAAGGGTTGATTTGTGTTCGTTACATACATACATGCATACACATATGCATTGCATACGAGTCGTGGTCGCCCCAGTCCAATGACATGTGACAAGCATGGCCACAAGAACGAAGGCAGAACAACGTACATTTACAGTATATAAATAGATGCACTACTGCCTTACATTCTCTCTCAAGTGTCAGACACAATAAGCTTGCGTTGACAGATTTTACAGCTACTGACTGAGCTGCTACTTTAATAACAAGGTCAGCAGCAGCTCGCATCATAACTTTAGCATATTTGGCGCACACATCCAACTTATATAGCACAATCAGCCCACCACCTCATAGCATATATCCACTGCTAAACAAAAATACCACAATAATACATAACCAATAAGCTAACGATAGCCAACGACGTTTGCATACACGAAACGGCTAAACTAGCTATCGCAGTTGGGCTAGCTAGTGCTACTACAGTACTACGTGCTGGATGGCTAACCAATCTCACGAAACAGATTTCACATGCCTGCTGTTCAGAACCGCTTTCCACGCACACCAGATGTTGACACGGATACTTCCGGCTGGTATAAACACACGACAAGGGACTGATGGCCTGGGCCAGCTTTGCTTTTCATGACCTACTTTAGTTGACCGTAAACAATAACAGACACAGTGGCTACGCTGACAGGCTACAGAAGTAGTGAGTCCCCCCTTCTATGGTAGGCTCAAAACGTGTGGTGCGAGATGGAGTCAGCGCCGAAGCGTTGAGGGAACTCGCTCGCGTTTTGAGTTACTGCATATCATGGGAACCAGGTTGGAATGGACTCGTTGGTGCTCCATCGATCAAACTTTATTTATACAGCACAAGTCATACAACTCAACACAACACAACTCAAAAATGGAAGTGATTAAAAAAAAGAAATATGAGTTTGAGAAACTAACTATTAAAATGTGACATAATGCAACCATTAACAATTAACCGTAAACGTAGGCCTACAGGTCGAAATTAACACATACTAACTAGATCAACGTCATACACATAGCATACACGTTTACATGTGCAATTTTAATGTAAACGAAATAACGGAAAGGTGGTCTGTATCAATGTAATTATTTAAACAGTATATTCCGCGCGCTGACAAGTTAGAAAAATAACGTAAATTGCGCGTGACAAGCTGATTGAGGAACGCGCGCACGGGAAACAAGCCCAGAAAAAACGGTTGAACTCAAAAAAGGTTAACGAACAACCAACGCAAAGATATACCGAAGAAAAAAACTGCACATAAGACGTATATTTGGTGAGTTTGGAGCAGCAGTAGTTGCTAGTGAAAATACAAAAGAGAAATCCACTTAATATTTGGACTGGTCACAAAAAAAACGAGCGTGTGTGACTTTAATCCGGCCAACAAGTAACTGTGTGTGACTTTGTTTACTGTTACGTTCCGATTAGTTCCTGATAACAAGGCCCGTCGATTTCAATTGAGTCTGTTTTCTTTATTTTATATAAAAATCACTATCCTCACTAATCCTCACACTATTTCCATGTTTAACTATACTAAGAGACAACACAGTGCTCGTTCACGTGTCTTGGGCTACGTTAAACAACGTCTCTGCTTACGTCATACACTTTACCGGTGTATTACATTTCAATAATATCCAATCAAAAAGCTACACCATTTAAACAGAACACACTCCGCGTGTCATAATAAAGTTATCCGTTAATATCGATGAGCTGACCTCTGCTACCTATCTCTTATGGACAGTTTTATTTTGAAGACGTGAAAGGATGAGCGGTGCTGCTCACCCGGAGGGCGCGGACGGGCCGGACCTCTCCGGGGCGGATCAGGGCGCCATCCGCAGAGCCAGCCGGTTCTGTCGGCCTGGCGGCAGTGTGCAGACCCAGGAGTCTGTGAAGAATGTATGCACTACTGAGATGCTGTGTGGGGAAATAGCCTTCTTCGCAGGCTTATAGATAAGGAAACCTGTGTTGTGATTGAGCTTTTGTGACACACACAGCGGAGAGATACAGGTTTTAACTATTGCATTGTTATTATTTGTAATTGTTTGGGTTGACTACCTCATTCCTCCATTTTGGTTATAATAGTATGGGTTAATGTAATGCAAGCAGTGTTGTCGCATATGTGCAGCTCTTTAAACGTTTACTATTGCATTGAAGTAATGATGAGTGTTTGTGTTTCCCTCCAGGCCGGATACAAATATGCAAGAGAAGCTCGGAAGAAGCAACTCAACAGTGCACACAAATACGTGTTTCAGGTTCTGGCTGACAGGCTTTCCCTGGAAGAGAAGGCGGTAGAAGAGTTTGTTTTGGACTCACCATCGGTACGTTTGTGTTTTAGGGATTTTGCTAATGAGTAAAAAAAAAACAGCTGTAGCTATGAAGAGGTGAGAGTAATTAAGCTTTTAAGACTATTTGGAGCTCTGAAGTCATAAAGTATTATATGGTGACATTGGGAGATGGAATGACCAATTATTGACATGAATTAACATGCCTACAAGGCTGCTGATTGGTTGTGGGGTGTATAGGATAGGGTTAGTATATCTAGAAGCTAACCTTATCTATATACTAACCTTGAAAATATTACTTATTTTCTCAACAGCTGGCTCCATTTGATGATTTCTTTGCCCAAGGAGGATGCAAAACCATTTTCTTTGTGTATCAGGATGCTGAAGTACCTGGGATAGGTAGAACTGTCATACTACATGAAAGGCTACATCTGTTGTGTGTGTCTCATAACTGTTATAACAGCATCTGGCAATATAATAATAATAATAATAATAATAATAATAATAATAATAATAATAATAATAAAGTTATATATGTGTTAAAGCAATCTAAATCGTTCACCAATTAACACAAGTTTTGGGTTCCTTTCAGAATGTGGGCGTTCATTTCCTGGAACTGCCAAAGGAACTAAAATAAAGAGGCTGATTTTGTCTACTTTGTCTGTGGAGCAAGGATTGTGCTGCTTTTTTTTGAGAAGTAATGTCAACGCCCCAATAAACCCAGAAAACATAGACAGGGTAAATGGTATTTCTTTATATGTTTGTGTGTGATTTAAGTGTATTTCCCAATAGCTGGTGTTACAGGGAAATTGTAAATGAATGGCTTATAAGATTCTTTGTTGTCTCATAGGAAATCTTCTTCTCAATGTTTGACTGTTCTGCTGGCCTACAAGGAATCAAAGATTTGTACTCCAAAATTCTCATTCCCTTCATGAATGCAAAAGAAGACTGGGGTGTCCTAAATCAGTCCAAACATGGAGCAGGAGTTATAGAAAACTTCAAAGACACATTAAGCCATTACGTTACCTTCCTAGAGGGTGAGCCAATCCTCTTTGAAAATGCCTGTGTCTTTGGTCATCATTTGATTTACTTTTCAGTTCATCATTTTTTTTAAATAATTTTGCTCTGGTCTCAGACGCTCAATTAAGCATGGAGGGCACCGTTCATCTCAGCATCGTCACAGATATGGACCTCACCAGGCTGGGGTCCCATGCAGACATGAAAGCTGTAGCCACAGAGCCTGACAAGGTGCACCAGCTGGAAGAAGTGCTGATGCAGTGGTACAAGCAGATTAAGCAGGTATACTGCACCCCTCCATGATGACTGCATAGTGTGTACACGTATCCTCTCCTGAAATGAAATGAATTGAATCAAACAAAGTGCATCTTTGTGTACTGAATGACAACACCTTTCATTGACCACTAGGTTCTGACAGAAAGTGGGCAGATAAGAAGAAATGTCGATTCCTCAGGGCCCTTGTCAGAGCTGCAATACTGGAGAAGAATGTCTGTGAAGTTCAACTCCATCATTGAGCAAATCCAAAGCCCAAAGTGCAAGGCAATGGTCACTGTGCTTATCATGAGCCACTCCAAAACTTTGAAGGTACGTATACTCCAGCCCATCACTTTTCCACAGGACGACATTCACCATGAACACATGTGGTCAAGATTCATGATTCATTCTATTTAAAAAAAATAAAATAATAATTGACCCAGCTTGGTCCCCCTGCAGATGTGGAGGGAGCTGGATGCTCGGATCACATATTGTGCCAATGAGGCAAAGGAAAATGTGAAGTTCCTCTATACACTAGAGAAAGTCTGCCAGTCTGCTCACAATTCAGACCCGGTTTGTATTACGAGAATATTTACAGAATGGACAAAGTGTATTGTATGGCAACTATTGTAACTTTAATCAAGTAAAACTGCAAATATATTTTGAATCAATGGGTTTTCAGGAATTTATACTTTTGCTCATATGTTCAACCGCAGCTCAGCATGAAGAAAAACATTCAAAACCTTGTAGACGCCATTCGAATGATTCACAGTGTGTCGCCATACTACACTTCTGAAAGCATGGCCTCACTCATCAACAAAGTAACCATTATTTTCTGTCTGGAATAATTCACAATGTATCCTGTGAGAATGTGAATAACTGATATACTCCACAGGTGGCAAATCAAATGGTGACAACCTGCAGATTATATATTACTAACAATGGCACCTCCCTGGTGTGGGATCAGGATGCCAGTGTAGTCATCCAGAAAATACAGGTGAGGGCTCTCCCTATTGGGCTAAAATAATAAAACAAGGATTATTCGGTGATCATGTTAAAGTATTATAGCTTGAGTTCTTCACTCGTCTTCGTGCAGGACTGTATCAGCTTGTACCAGGAGTATCGGTCCTGCTTCCACAAAGCCAAGAAACAAATGGAACAGTCTGGAGAGAAGCCTCTGGAGGTTTCAGAACTGTACATCTTCAGCATCTTCAAAGGGTTCTGCGAGCGACTAGAAAAGGTGTGATGCACTGTTATATCTACAAGGCTCGTCCTCTTTATAATGGGTCTGACCAAAGATATCCGACCAGGGATGCACTAAGATCTGTCCTTTGGTTGTGTTTAGATCTCCAAAATAATGACGGTGGTGACGAACACCATCTCTGTGCTTGGCCAATCCACGATTGAGGGCATTGATACACTGGCTGGTGAATTCCAGACTATATACAATAATGTGAAAAGGAAGAAGTATAACATATTGTCCCCAAGCGATAAAGACTTTGAACCAGCCTTTGTGGAATTTATGGCTCAAACTGCCACCCAGGAGGTTTGTGCTTCTAATACCATTAAATAGGCCTTCATCCCTTTAAGGCTGACACCCCTTTATCTTATACATACATATTAAGCACAATTATTCTTATATACTTAATAGTGTTATTTCAACTACTTTTGTTGTCTACAGAACAAACTGAAAATATTCATGAATGGCTGCTTTTCAAAAATCTCTTCATCTCAGCAAGCTTTCTGCCTCTTACAAAAGTAAGTGAACACCAGTAGCCTCTTTAACCCTTTAAGTGTCTGTTTGGCCAATGAATCGAGAATGACACATTTGAATTGTATATGACAGTAGGCCATATTTTTTTCTTTTCGGTAGGTTTCAGATGCTTGACATGCCATGTCTACAGACTGACATCACAAACACCGTTGGTCTGATTCTCCAGCACTATGTCTCAGAACTGGAATCTGTGAATAAGGTGCAATATTGACACTGAATGAATGACACAACTGAATGCATTTTGGCAATTAAGTTAAGAGTTGCATGTATTGACAATATGTTCAATACTGCATATAGCTCTACCAGGAAGACAAAGATGACCCTCCTTTGGCCAGGAACATGCCCCCGGTAGCTGGAAGGCTTGGTTGGGTCAAACACCTCTATAGAAGAATAGAGGAGCCCATATTCTTCATCAATGTCAGCACACTTCTTGTCCTCAATTTACTAAACAGCATCCACCCTCTTCACACAAATCCAAGTCACAATATCATAAACCAACCCATTTATTTTGACTTTTTTAATCTTCAACAGAAACATTCAGACATTCTAATGAGTCCTAGGGGCAAGGAGGTTGTCACAATGTACAACAAGACCGCAGCGGTGCTCATGCAATATGAGCTACTTTATCACAGAGCTTGGATGAGGCAGGACTTCCAGCTCGAACATGGTCAGTCAACATTGACACAAAAAGGCTGGAAGACATCAGTGAGCAATATTGAAACGTGTTCTCCCAATTTCTTTTTTGTTAACAGCCTTACACACAACATTGCTGGTTCGCCATCCAAAGACAGGGGAGCTGCTGGTGAACTTTGATCCTAAAATAGTGGAGATCATCCGAGAAGCTAAATGCATGTTAAAGATGGGTCTTGAGGTTCCAAAGCATGCTTTGCGACTGGTGACATTGGAAAGCACAATAAATGCCAATCACATGCAATTAGAGGTGATCTATGCCGTGGTATTTTACTGAAGTGAAATTGGGAATTGGGTGATATATATGATCAAGTGTGAGTTTAATGTGCATTTATTTTCTTGCAGATCCTTTTGGCAGACTATGAATCCACCTGTCTGAAAATACCTCCTGTCTTCCACAAGATGATGTCCGCAAAAATGAGAAATGTAAGCAAGGGGAAACTGAAGCTCTGTCATAAATATGCATGAGCATTGGTGGTGTCACCATACCCTGAGCTGAACTTTCTTTAAACACTTCACAAGGTGGAGTCCATTCTATGCAAAGGCTTGGTGCTGCTTACCTGGTCATCTTTAATCCTTGAAACGTTTTTCAAAAACGTTGAAGCAGCCTTGTCTGATCTCAAGTATTTTCTAAAGAAGGTAAATACACCAAACAAAGTAATATGACAGAGTTATAGCTATTCTCAGAGAGGGTTGGTTGGTTTGAAGCATAAGAAAATGCATTGCGGTAAACATTCTGAACGTACAGTATAATAACATTAGAAGTCCAGTTACTTTTTTTCTGGGTCACACATTTCTCCTCAGGTGCTGGATTTCTGTGCAAGCCGCATTGATCATGTTCTGCAGGACATTTCAGTGACCATGCTCATTGAGCTCCAAGAAGATCAGCCCTCTTCACTGCAAGACCTGATGGACAATAACACAGTCAGCAATGTTTTACTATCATCTTATTGAGCTGAAGTTGCCCATACTAAGACCTATTACACCTTGGGCAATGCTAGATCAAATATTCAGCATTATAATTTTGTATTCTTATTAAGCTTTCACCTGGTGTCTATTTAACCGGTCCCATTTCTATCCATTAATCATGTGGTTTTGTAGACTCGATGTAAGGAGATGTCAGAATCCTTGAATCAGAAGAGCAGGCATGTTGAAGGGGCAGTAAAGGAGCTAATCAATACATTTGCTGACATTCATGATTCCAAGGACACCAAAAAACCGACTCAAGGTGCGTCTGTTCAACCTTCAAGCTCACCAGATCATCAGAGTGCATGCTTCTTATTTTCCATGTCCTCTTCCAGAGCAAAGGCATGTGGCCTTCCCACTTGACAACAAACCTGCTGGTGTGGACGACGACACTAATTCAGAGTGCCAAGTTGGCGAAAAAGAAGATGACTTTGAAGAGGTGCATTTGTTTGGCTGCATCATATGTTATCTGTTGTGTGTAGTGCACCAATTTGATGCTCGTGAATACAATGTAAATCCTTAATTTTAGGAATGGAAAGTGATGAGTGACCACTTTAGTGGTAAGCTGCTGGATGCGCTGGTGACAGCCACCAAGTTATCTCTTAAAACGCTGAAGAGAAGGGTTTGCATCTCCTCGTAAGTCTACCTTAAAGCAGTTATCTTTTGATTTGATTTTCAAAAAACAATTTGCCTTCAAGACAAAGCAACAATACATGCACCTCTTGCAGAAAATGGCCCTCCGATCAATCCCGGTCTGATTTGGTCATGCTTGTCAAGTCTGAAGTCCATCTGACCATCCCCAATGTGGTACATTGTGAACACAGCATACATAACTACAATTCCGACTGCTACATAGATAGATGTTTGTGATAAAACCATACAGTTTGTATGTGCTTTTGTGGGGGGGTTTACACTAGGTGATAATACCCAGTGTTGAGGACATCCAGCGGTCCGTTATCAGGCTGTTACACTTAGTGATTGAAATTAGCCAGGGAGTTGCATGCTGGGGACAGAATCTTCCTCCAGCCAAAGGTAAGTTTTCTTGAACATAAAGTGGAAACAGGTTTTATGTTTCACCCTACCAGTGCTCCCAATAAAAATCCCAGAGTGTTTATGGATGAATAGACAATACTCAAAAAGACTATTGACTTATTGAAAATTAATCAAAAGTCTTTCTGAATGTTTTAACCACCAAAATGCATTTCCCTCTTCACCTGTCTCTCTCTAGGGAAAGGTAAAAGTTTCTATCAGAGTGTTGTCGAACACAAAGACATCAGCAAGTATGCGGCCATCCTCAACTCTGCAATGAACTCCCTAAAGAAACCCACCAGCAATGCTCTTGAGCAATTCCATTCATTCAAAGACATCTGGGCTGAAAACAGGAACGTCACAGTCAAGGTTTGTCTTCCTGTAAACCTGCTCACTTCTATGTTGGGACCCTGGGTCAGAAGCTGTTTTGTGTTGATACTTGCGAGACAATGTAATTTTACACACTGAATAGAAATTCATGGATGGCAGCCCTTACTTGACTGAGATTAAGGCCGAACTCCAGCATTACACCTCAGCCGAACAGGCAATTGAGGATATCGCGCCCTTCATCGTTATGGGATGCATCGAGTTATCTACAGGTCTACATTTCCTCCTTGTCTCAGATGGTCACTTGAGGCACAAAATCTGTGCAGATTCAGTAATGTTAATCTTGCCCCTACAGCGCCATTAAAGATGTCCTTGTCAGTGGAGGCCAAGGCCTGGAAAATGGTGTTGAGCAAACACCTGAAGGAGGAGTACAGTAAGAAAATGACGGACATCAGCGGGTTTACCGACAAGCAGCTCAAGCAGCTCTCCAGACCCATTGCGGATCTGGAGGACGTACAGTTTGCCATGCAAGTGCTGTCCCAGGTCCGAGACAACGAGATACACATCGACATGACCTTGGGACCCATTGAGGTATGGAACTTATTGCAGGCTACTACAGTCTGCCTTCATGCTTGACTTTTGTTAAAAGTCATGTTGTTGAGGACAACGATCAATCGCAACAAATTCGAAGAAACTATTTTCTGACCAAAAGAAAAACTAATTTCAGCGCTGTGCCAGGCTAACAACCATCCAATGTTTGCCTCATACTGACAGGAAGCTTATGGAATGCTAAGCGGTTCTGAAGTAGAGGTGACACAAAGTGAGGCCAAGGGCTTAGACAGTCTCAGATACTCCTTCCACAAGCTCCAGTCTAAAGCCGTAAGTGTTTCACTCATTATTTTGTTTGGTCTGTCCTGCATTTTCTCATTAATCCTTATCTTTCTTTTTACACTCACAGAGATCTGTGCAAGATGAGCTTGTTCGTGTGCAACCCAAATTCAAACAGGACCTTCTAGAATCTGTTACCGTTTTCCACACTTCGGTTTCCAATTTCATAGAGCAGTATGAAACTGTAAGTGACATCACCCTTTTATTAATCTGTCTGTATATTATAAGTAGTATATTTTATTTATACTCATCCGTTGTTGTTTACTGTAGAAAGGGCCAATGGTGGCAGGAATACCTCCCCAAGAAGCAAGCCACAGACTCCAGATTTGTCAGGTGAAATGTTGTCAAATGTTGTCATCTATGTGTTAACATAATCTGAGCAACATGTTAGTCTTATAGCCGGCTGATGTATTTGTAAATTAGGCTGTATTTGATGACCTTTGGAGAAAGTATATCACATACTCCTCTGGAGAGAAGCTCTTTGGTCTTCCAGTCACTGAATATGAACCTCTGGAAAGAACAAGGTTGGTCACCACTTCTGAAAATCAATCAATAAAGAATGGATAATATAACAAACTGTATATTCAACTCTCTTTGGTTTCATTTTGTGTGTCCCTAGAAAAGAGCTTAATCTGCTTCAGAAGCTCTACGGTCTTTACGATTCAGTGATGAATAACCTCAACGGCTACTATGAGATTTGCTGGACAGATGTGGATATTGAGAAAATCAACGCAGAGCTGCAGGAGTTTCAGAATAGGTAACATTGCAGAGATGTTGTCAAACCCCTATTCTACATCACCAGTTTGAAACAATAACATATATGGATGACAACTCTTTGGTCTGCAGGTGCCGAAGGTTGCCTAAAGGCCTGAAGGACTGGCAGGCCTACATGGACCTCAAGAAGAGGATTGATGATTTCAGCGAGTCTTGTCCTCTACTAGAGATGATGGCCAACAAATCCATGAAGCTGAGACACTGGAACAGAATCACAGACCTCACTGGGTACATATTTGATGTTGAGTCAGAGAGCTTTGCTTTAAAGAACATCATGGAGGCTCCTCTGCTACCACACAAAGAAGATATAGAGGTTTGCAGAAAACTCTTTCCACACATAGTACCACTCACACCTACCACTGTAGGTTTGAGCGGCACTTTGTAATTATCACTGTAACAGTAGCCATGGGATTATTCATTCTCTCATTCTGCTGTTATTCCATCTGTGTCTCAGGATATCTGCATATCGGCAGTGAAGGAGAAAGACATTGAGGCGAAGTTGGCACAAGTTGTGGACATCTGGTCCAGTGAGATCCTGAGCTTCATGTCGTTCAAGGACAGGGGAGAGCTGATGCTG
Organism: Urophycis tenuis; assembly: GCA_036785325.1. Lineage (NCBI taxonomy): Eukaryota > Metazoa > Chordata > Actinopteri > Gadiformes > Phycidae > Urophycis > Urophycis tenuis. The sequence continues at coordinate 4,761,645 of JAXIVH010000021.1, forward strand.
AAAGGAACAGAGACAGCGGAGGTGGTCACCACCATGGAGGACAGCCTCATGGTGCTGGGATCACTGATGAGCAACAGGTATTGAAGTTAAAGACACAGTAGAGCGGACGCTGTGTCAACCAGTAGGGTTGTTTTTATTCAGATTTTCATGATCCTCCACAATCCAGGTTTTTTTTCATGATCTAGCCCAGTGTGTTAACCTCTTTTTTAGATACAATGCTCCCTTTAAGAAAGACATCCAGAAGTGGGTGTCTAAACTTTCAAGCTCTTCAGACATCATAGAACAGTGGCTTATTGTGCAGAACCTATGGGTTTACTTGGAGGCTGTGTTTGTGGGGGGAGACATTGCCAAACAGCTGCCACAGGTACAGCATCTTGTTTAGTGTTACGTTTGGTTCAGAAAAATTATTATTGAAGTTATTATAATTGCATGTTAGTGATACTTTCACCAATGTAGGAAGCCAAGCGCTTTCAGAATATTGACAAGTCCTGGATCAAGATAATGGTGCGAGCACACGAGATTGCAAACGTAGTGCAGTGCTGTGTTGGGGACACGACCATGGACCAACTGTTGCCATACCTTCAGGAACAGCTAGAACTCTGCCAAAAGTCTCTTACTGGGTGAGGCCTACATGCCTATTTATTAATATATTAACCTGGATAGATTATGTTGACAATAGTGTTCACTATAGTGAACAAAGCCCTTGTAAAATATGCTTGGTTCACAGATATCTTGAAAAAAAGAGACTGCGGTTCCCAAGATTCTTCTTTGTGTCTGATCCAGCTCTTCTGGAAATCCTTGGACAAGCCAGTGATTCTCACACAATTCAGGTGAGAACTCGCTAGCTGGCCATCATTAATACCATCAAAGGATATCAGTACTATGTAGAACCATTACTGTGTATTTCTTTCAGCCTCATCTCCTTGGAGTGTTTGACAATGTCAACGAAGTTGAGTTTCATGTCACGGTATATGACAGAATGATGGCTGTTATTTCACAAGAGGGAGAGAAAATTGAGGTATGATACACAAACTATAGTTTTGTATAGTATTGTGTGTCTAGGGAAGGCCTTGAACTATCCTATATGTTCCCTGCAACTTGTGGCACACCACTGTGTCAAAGTTGATAACTTGAATATGCAAAATGTAATTGAAATAAGAGGTTAAAAGTAAATCTGAGTTTAAAAGTTTTGATTGACGACTCTTCATATAATTATTTTTACAATTTGCCGATTGTGTGCCAAACACTCCATGTTGTGGCCATGAGTCTATTCAGATTTTAGAATTGGAAAGTCCATACTAAGTTCATGTAAGACATTTGAGCTACCCTCTTGTTTGTGTGTAATGGGTTATCCCTCAGTGTATAGTAATATGTTGTTCCAGCTGGACGTACCCGTGCTGGCCCAGGGCCCGGTGGAGGAGTGGCTGGGAGAGCTGCTGGTGCAGCAGCAAACCTCTCTGCACTCGGTCATCAAGGCAGCTGACTTCCAGATCAATGACCCGGGCTTTCAGCTGCTCAGCTTTCTCAACACATTTCAAGCTCAGGTTGGTGTGTGCAGCTGAGAAATATAAACATCAAACAGCCAATACTCACTGCCCATGAGCAGCCCCTGGTATATAACAGCCCACAGCAATGATAACTCATGATCATTCATCCACTTGTGCTTATATGAATTTGATTTGCTGAGTAGCATTGTTTAATCAAATCCTGATATATCATGTTATATCATGTTATACAGCCTATGGTCCTAGCTCACACTGATACAATACTGTTTAACATGGGAATATATGATATAAAGAAAGTAAGAATGCCATCTCACGTTATCTTGAATGCTCTTGTTCAGATTGGCTTGCTCGGGATCCAGATGCTCTGGACCAGAGACTCAGAGGAGGCCCTCCAAAAGGCCAGTGAAGAGAGAAAGATCATGTCTCTGACTAACCAGAAGTTCTTAGAACTCCTCAACACGCTCATTTCACGAACCACAGACGACCTCAGCAAGTTTGACAGAATCAAGTTTGAAACACTGGTCACAATTCATGTGCACCAGAGGGATATTTTTGATGATCTTGTAAGTTATCAGCAACCCCTATATTTCTGTCATTTGTTGATATATAATTTGTTATTATTGGTCTATACAATTGCTAAACTTATTGAACATCCTCAGGTGAGATTGCAGGTCAAATCTGTAACTGACTTTGAATGGCTGAAGCAGAGCAGATTTTACTATAAGGAGGACCTGGACTGTGTCATTGTGTCCATTACTGACGTTGACTTCGTCTATCAAAATGAGTTCCTGGGCTGCACTGACCGTCTGGTCATCACCCCTCTAACTGACAGGTGAGACATTGTTCCCCCGCATCCCTATCAGTTTCAAATGGTACGTTTCACAGCATTAATGGATATTCTGAGTTGTGCTGCATTTCTGCAGGTGTTACATCACACTGTCCCAGGCCCTGGGCATGAGCATGGGCGGGGCCCCAGCAGGTCCGGCCGGCACCGGGAAAACAGAAACTACTAAGGACATGGGCCGCTGTCTCGGCAAGTATGTGGTGGTCTTCAACTGCTCTGACCAGATGGACTTCAGGGGCCTCGGCAGGATTTACAAAGGTAGCCCAGACAGGCCACTTCTCCAGCGTTGTGCTGCTACAGTGCGTCCGAACCTCATAGTTACTGTCTGTGTTTGCATGATGTGTTGAAGGTCTCGCACAGTCGGGTTCTTGGGGCTGCTTTGATGAATTCAACAGAATCGACCTGCCGGTGCTCTCAGTCGCCGCGCAGCAGATCTACATCGTGCTGATGGCACGCAAGGAGCGCAAAACCAGTTTCATTTTCACCGATGGTGACTGTGTGAACTTGAATCCGGAATTTGGCCTCTTCATCACCATGGTAACTCGAGTGGGGGTAAACGGGAAGCGGAGCAGAAACCATCGATTCAATCAAACACAGTGTCATCTTTCTGTGTTAGAATCCAGGTTATGCTGGGCGTCAGGAACTCCCTGAAAACCTAAAGGTTCAGTTTAGGTCTGTGTCTATGATGGTTCCAGACCGACAGGTGAATTAATGAAAATAATGAAAATAATATGACTGCGGCATGCTCTACTCTTACATCACCAACTTTGTTCTTTGCTGACTTTTTTAATTATTATTCCCAGATCATCATGAGAGTTAAACTGGCTAGTTGTGGCTTCATTGAGAACATAATTTTAGCCCAGAAGTTCTTTGTGCTTTATAAACTTTGTGAGGAGCAACTCACAAAACAGGTGAGGAGCATTTTTTTATATTCTATATTCAATAACTTGTCCAACTGTATATACTGAACATCCTCCTGTTCACTCCCCCAAGGTCCACTATGACTTTGGTCTGAGGAACATCTTGTCAGTGTTGAGGACACTGGGGGCCAACAAGAGGGCCCGTCCTGACGACACAGAGTCCAGCATTGTCATGAGGGTTCTGAGGGACATGAACCTTTCTAAGCTGGTAGGAAAAAGATGAAATTTCAGCCTACCCTCCTGAACTATGGCATATGTGTTTGAACATCCGTCGTATCTACGTATGACATTTTCCACCTTTGTGTTTCAGGTGGATGAAGATGAGCCCCTCTTCCTCAGTCTGATCAGCGACCTGTTCCCTGGGATCCAGCTGGACAGCAGCGCCTATGAAGACCTGCAGGCTGCCGTGGCCCACCAGGTGGAGTTAGCTGGCATTGTCAACCACCCACCATGGAACCTGAAGCTAGTGCAGGTAGCGCAATGCATCTTTTTTCCATATGGTATACGCCATGGTCCCCAATCACATGCTTGTGATAATAACACATCTCCTATGCGACTGCCCCAGCTGTACGAGACGGCACGCGTACGTCATGGACTAATGACTCTGGGGCCCAGCGGAGCGGGGAAGACCACGGTCATCAACATCCTCATGCGTGCGCTTACTGAATGCGGGGATCCGCACAGGGAGATGAGGATGAACCCCAAAGCCATCACAGCGCCCCAGATGTTTGGCCGCCTGGACGCCTCCACCAACGACTGGACAGACGGCATCTTCTCCACTCTGTGGAGGAAAACCCTCAAGGCCAAGAAAGGTGACGCTGTTGACTGTGAATGACTTACTATTGCAATAGGTAACTATTCTAATAGGTAACTATTCATCCAAGATAAGCAAGGTGGACAGGCAATATTGGCTATTTTTGTTTTGCTAGATTGTAGATTGTGTACACTAACAATGATTCTGAAGGTTGTTCATTCTGAGGGATCCTCAGGGCATCTCATGATAAACATGTATCACTCTTTGGCTGCATATATATTTGTAAGTGGTTGTTGACTTAAGCCAACATGTTCACCGTAGGGGAGTTCATATGGATAGTGTTGGATGGCCCCGTGGACGCCATTTGGATTGAGAACCTGAACTCAGTACTGGACGACAATAAGACCCTTACCCTGGCCAACGGCGACCGCATCGTCATGTCTCCGCGCTGCAAGTTGGTGTTTGAGGTGCACAACATGGATAACGCCTCCCCCGCCACTGTGTCCCGCGTCGGCATGGTCTTCATGAGCTCCTCAGCACTGAGCTGGCGACCCATACTTCAGGTACACACGTTTTGTTAGCCTACCTGTGGATGGGAAATGCCAAGCGACTCATGAAACATTTATTAACACATATTTCCACTCTGTAGGGATGGACTAACAAACGGAACACAACAGAAGCTGAACAAATTCTGAGTTTATATGACACGATATTTGAGGAATCCTACGTGTTCATGAAGCAAAACCTCAAACCAAAGATGGAACTTTTGGAGTGCAACTACATAATGCAGGTATGGGCTTAGTTAAGTTATTGTTATTGATATAATGAATGTTTCTCTGTTAGAGACATGGAGTAGGCTCCAAAGCATCAAACATTAATTATATTTGTACTTTTGTACATTATTTATTTATAATTTACTCTTTGTTTAATTAATGTATTGTAAGTGGCTCATTAACTTCAACGTGAATGTATTGCTCTTGTTCAGTCTGTGAACCTGCTGGAGGGCCTGATTCCGTCTAAAGAGGCAGGGGGCCTGGCCACCAGCATGCACCTGCAGCGCCTCTTCCTCTTCAGCCTGATGTGGAGCCTGGGAGCCCTGCTGGAGCTGGAGGACAGGGACAAACTGGAGGCCTTTGTCAAAGATCACAGCAGCAAGATGGACCTGCCAAACACAGGCCCAGGGGAAACTATGTTTGAGTATATGGTCAACACTCAGGGTAACTCCCCTTGTTCAAATTAATGAAGTAATTGGACTTTACTAAAATATGAATGAAATAAAGGTTTATAGTCGTGTTTGTATGACAAGGGTCTTTCTGTCTCAGGTGAGTGGGATCATTGGGACACCTATGTTGTGGAGTATCTATATCCTACTGACCATGTGCCAGACTATGCCTCCATCCTCGTGCCCAATGTGGATAACACGAGGACCAGCTTCCTGCTGGAGACCATCGCCAAACAACGCAAGGTGAGCAGCAATATGTGCTCTAAATGGTGGTGTTGTGACGGACTGGTGGAGTCTGTTAACGTTGTTCTGTTCTGTGTTCATTTTGTATTTGAGTAGGCTGTGTTGCTCATCGGAGAACAAGGAACAGCCAAGACGGTAATGATAAAGGGCTACACACAAAAATATGATCCGGACACCGACTTGTCTAAGTCCCTCAACTTTTCCTCTGCAACCCAGCCCATGATGTTCCAGGTAAAGAAATCAGATATCATTACATGTTTGTTAACCATTGCACTTCATCTTTGTTGTGCTAAACAGAGCCTTTCCTCTGACTGCAGCGCACAGTGGAGAGCTACATTGAGAAGCGAATGGGCAGCACCTATGGACCACCTGGCGGACGCAGAATGACTATATTTGTGGATGACATCAACATGCCTATTGTCAATGAGTGGGGCGATCAGGTGAGTCACAACAAGGCATACTTAACACACCTTGTTGTGCATTTGTTTCTATGCCACCTTTGTATTTCTCAGGCTAACATGATGCATGACTGTCTGAGCAGATAACCAACGAGATAGTGCGTCAGATGATGGAGATGAGTGGCATGTACAGTGTGGACAAGCCAGGGGACTTCACCACTATCGTGGATGTGCAGCTCCTGGCTGCTATGATTCATCCCGGTGGTGGAAGAAACGACATCCCACAGAGGCTGAAGAGACAGTTTACTATCTTAAACTGCACCCTCCCATCCAACACCTCCATAGACAAGATCTTTGGTGCCCTACCACTTTTCTTTTCTGCTTACACCCACAAATATTGGTTACTTTCTATGTGTTACTTTCTATCTGGTCAGTCATGTGTGAAATTTTTGATGCAGGGGTAATGGGCTGTGGATATTTCCACGAGTGTAGGGGATTCCAGCCCAGCGTAACAGACATGGTGATGACACTGGTGTCTGCAGCGAGGACCCTATGGCAGTGGACAAAGGTGACCACATCTCATGTTGAGATGATCACATCCAGACATACAACAATTTCCTTCATTCAGACAACATGACCTTGTTTAACATTGAACCCCAGGTTAAAATGTTGCCCACACCATCCAAGTTCCACTACGTCTTCAACTTGAGAGACTTGTCCAGAATCTGGCAGGGAATGCTCAAAATAAATGCAGCGGAGTGCACCGACGTTGCCACCCTCTTGGCTCTCTTCAAGTGTGAATGTATCAGAGTCATTGCTGACAGGTACAAAAAACAACTGTTGATGAGCCCAACACAAACTGCCACATAGGATAGAACCAAGCTGACGTTGTTGACACTGTTCACAGATTTGTTTGCTTTGAAGACAAGGCTTGGTTTGAGACGGCCATATCCAGACTTATCCAGGAACACGTGGACCCTGGCCTCGTCTCAGAGCTTCACCCAGACCCCTACTTTGTGGACTTCCTGAGGGATCCTCCTGAGCCCACTGGGGATGAAGGGGAAGACGCCTGCTTCGACGCTCCCAAAATCTATGAACTGGTATTCCATTCCCTGTCTGGAAAGTGACTCCAAAGTCATCCAATTCTGGACCCTGAAACCTGTGAAAGCGATCATGGGATGTCCCATCAGGTGCCGGGATTTGAGTTCCTGTCAGAGAAGTTGAGGATGTATGAGGCCCAGCACAATGAGGCTGTGAGAGGAACCACTCTGGACCTGGTGTTCTTCACAGATGCCATGACTCATCTCATCAAGGTATCATGACATTATGCGCAGACAGAATGAGATAGTGGGTCGGCAAACATCCAGGCTCCCTCTCATTTCTTCCTGCACTGCCTTACGTAGATTTCGCGCATCATCCGGACTGACGGTGGAAGCGCTATGCTGGTGGGAGTTGGAGGCTCGGGAAAACAGAGCCTCACACGACTGGCATCATTTATAGCTGGATACAGCATCTTCCAGATCACACTGACCCGGTAAACATGTTACACAACTAACCACACTGGACATTTGGCTTATCAGCATGTTGTCTAGCTATTTGGCCATATCCCATTGATATGTGTTGCTGATTCCAAAGATGACCCCAGAGGGCCTGTTTCCTCCACCCTCTTGTCTGTCTTATCCTCAGAACTTACAACCAAGTCAACTTAATGGACGACCTGAAGCTGTTGTACAGGACAGCTGGGGCCAACGGCAAAGGCATCACCTTTATCTTCACAGATAATGAAATCAAAGATGAGGCCTTCTTAGAGTACCTCAACAATGTGCTCTCATCTGGGGAGGTAACCACTGCTCTTGATGGGATTGTAGATATGTATTTATTTTGTTTAATGATGTATCTCGTCAGGGAAATACTACATTGTTGAGTCGGATCACTTGTGGCACCACCATAAGCGGTCAACGTTTTGCAACTGCAGAAATATTACATGCCTCTTTCCCTTTTAATTCCCTGTGTTCATGGGCCGTGTGAAGGTCTCCAACCTCTTTGCTAAAGATGAGATCGATGAGATCACCCAGGGACTGATCCCTGTCATGAAGAAAGAGTCTCCTCGGGTCCCGCCAACCTTTGACAACCTCTACAACTACTTCATATCCCGGGCCAGAAAGAACCTCCATGTTGTGCTGTGTTTCTCACCAGTATGTTGAACACCACCCTCCCACCCCCCCTGCAGCCTAATCAGTTATACTCATACACTGCTTGGATTTAATCAATTTACGTTTACTGTTCATGATTACCGTTGGAGACACGCAAGATTTACAATTTCTGATGAAACACTGGTTTGTAAATGTTAGTAACGGTTTGCAATTGTTTGAACGTACTCCTTTTTTTTTAATTTCTCTAATCTGATTTTTTTTTTATCAACTACAAGAAAAATATGCAAAGCAATGAAGCTGAAAGAGTAAGGTTTGATACTTCAGTAATGTAATCATTCATTATTTGTGTTTCTTATTTCCCCACAGGTGGGTGAGAAGTTTCGCTCACGTTCTCTGAAGTTCCCCGGCTTGATTTCGGGCTGCACCATGGACTGGTTCACAACGTGGCCACGCGACGCCCTGGTGGCTGTGTCCAACCACTTCCTCTCCAGCTTCCCCATGGTCTGCTCGCCTGATGTCAAGGCGGCTGTGGTCTCCACCATGGGAACATACCACGACAAGGTGTCTGACACCTGCGGCGCCTACTTTGAAAGGTGCGACATAAAAAGTTGAGTTAGAGAATGAGGGTTTAAGCCTTTAACAGCTTTTTATCACCCACTTGATTTGCATGCCCCCAGGTTCCGGAGAAGAACACATGTCACCCCTAAATCCTACCTGTCCTTTATCAATGGATACAAAACACTGTATGCTGAAAGGCACAACAACATAAACACCCTGGCAGAGCGTATGAATGTAGGTAAGTGAATGCGGTGGAGCAGTTCAGGTTAGCTCCAACAACCCAAACATCCAATGGCCACAAGCTTTTCAGCAAGTTCTTCCCAGTGTTCTGGCACATGATAGGTCTCTCATTAATGCCAGGTTTGGCTAAACTCGTGGAGGCCAGCGAGTCCGTGGCTCAGCTGTCCAAAGTTTTAGTGGTGAAGGAGAAAGAGTTAGCCGTAGCATCCATCAAAGCAGACAAGGTAGGAAATACTAGTTTATATAGGGCTACCACCTACTATTGTGAAGGCAGCCCTGTCGAATATTTAAGGCAGATGTGACTTCATGCTGTCTCCGCACAGGTCTTGACAGAGGTAACAGTGAGTGCTGAGGCAGCCTCCGTTGTAAAGAATGCAGTCCAGGTGGTGAAGGATAAAGCCCAGAACATTGTGGAAGGAATCGAAAAGGAGAAAGCCTTAGCTGAGGTCAAGCTGGAGGCCGCCAAACCAGCCTTGGCAGAGGCTGAGGCTGCCCTGAATGCAAGTGCTGTTCAACATGTATAGCAATTATTTTTGGGGATTATGTTGTTTGCCTTATTGAATTATTTTCCCTCTATGGTACATAGACTATCAAACCAGCAGATATTTCCACCGTGAGGAAACTGGCCAAGCCTCCACATCTGATCATGAGAATCATGGACTGCGTCTTGCTGCTGTTCCAGAAGAAGTTGGACACCATCACTATGGATCCAGAACGCCCCTGTCACAAGCCGTCATGGGGGGAGGCGCTGAAGGTATGAAAGCCCCATGCCCTGTGTATTGTGATCTGCACCTCACCCTATTGACTGATGCTGGTTCAAATGATGGTATTCTCCGCTCTCTCCTTCCGGTGTGCATTCATCAGCTTTTGAGTGCAGGTGGTTTCATGACCTCCTTGCAGCAGTTTCCCAAGGACTTGATAAATGACGAAACGGTTGAACTGCTGGACCCATACTTTGACATGGTGGACTACACAATGGAAAATGCTAAAAAAGTTTGTGGTAGTGTAGCCGGCCTGTTGTCCTGGACCCAGGCCATGGCCACTTTTTTTGGCATAAACCAAGAAGTCTTGCCACTCAAGGTAAGGGTTGTGTGACAAATGCTACATTACATATGTATATAAATATGCAATTTACATAAAAATAAAAATTGATGATGTAGGGTGACCCTTGATTTAGGGACATTCTAGATTTGATGACCTAGATTATGGACAGCAGCAGAGGGATTTCAAGGTGTCATTATGTGCCTGATGTGATAATCAGAAACTTTGTTCCCTAACCGCATAAGTAAATATGATTAGCTCCTATGACTATTCTGTCACACACCAGGCTAAGCAACCTTCAGTATATATAATTGTATTCTTCAAAGTGCCCAAGGCAACAAAAACTGTGAAATTAGTTTTAACTTCCAATGGATTAAGCATTACTGTACTGTACTATTACTGTAATGACTGAAATGTATTTAGTGCATTAGGTGTGGATGTGATTATTTAACCAGGTGAGTGTAAAAAGGACCGTACATCCCACTCTTACTGCTCCATTCAGAGAGTGGACAACACACACAAGCACAGAGTGTAGATACAGCTGTACCCCAACTGCTGTCATATTTCAGAACAGCGGTGGGACAAGTTGTGATACGCGTGATTCCCATTGTGTGTGGGCAGTGTAACCTCGTCATCCAGGAGAGTAGACTCACGGTAGCTAATGCTGAACTCGCCAGTGCCCAGGCTCAACTGGATGAGAAGCAGGCAGAGTTGGACAAAGTTCAGGCTAAATTTGACGCTGCCATGAAAGAGAAACAGGTGGGAGTTACCCTGATTTGTATCATTCACCCACACAAAGCTGGAGCTAAAGCGTTTGTGGCCTACCTGTAAGATCTTGTTTCTCAGGACCTGCTGGACGATGCAGAAATGTGTCGGAATAAGATGACAAGAGCGTCTTTGCTTATTGACGGGCTCAGTGGGGAAAAGATTCGTTGGACAGAGCAGAGCAAAGAATTTAAAGCACAGATCAACAGGCAGGTTCAAATGAAACAGAGAGAAAGTTTGTGAGATAGTCGCACGTACCTGTTAAGAGTAATTGCTGTGCGGAATAACGTTTAATGTTACTCATGTGCTCACTTTTTCGCGGACAGACTTGTGGGGGACATTCTCCAGCTCACAGGCTTCCTGTCTTACTGCGGACCTTTCAACCAGAGCTTTCGCAACATGCTGCTCAATGACATTTGGGCAGCAGAACTTAGCAAGCACAGCATCCCTTTCACAGAAGACCTCCACCTCATTTCTGCACTAGTGGACCCCCCTACTGTGAGTGAAGCGTGAAACACAGAGCTCACCGCTAAAGGGCAATATCGTAAGGGGTTGAGATATAACATACCCACAACAACACACTTTTGAATTTCCAAGATAAGTGAGTGGAACTTGCAAGGACTGCCAGGAGATGACCTGTCAGTGCAGAATGGCATCATCGTCACCAAGGCTACGAGATATCCCCTTCTTATCGACCCCCAGACTCAAGGAAAGGCTTGGGTTAAAACAAAGGAGAAGGCCAATGACCTGCAGGTAATAAGGTTACTACACTGGGCTGTAGTTCTTCACTGTCAGAATGTAGCAGACACTCCAGAGGCTCACATGCTCTTCTGCCCACAGGTAACATCACTTAACCATAAATTCTTCCGCACTCATCTGGAAGACTGTCTCTCCCTTGGGCACCCACTACTTATCGAGGACGTGCATGAGGAGTTGGACCCTGCCCTGGACAATGTCCTGGAAAAGAACTTCATCAAGTCTGGCTCCAGCTACAAGGTCTTCCATCACATTTAACATTAGCTACAATCTCCTGTGGATTACAAAAGGTAATCCTTTTTTTATGCTATTTGACAATAATCCTTCATTCGTTCAGGTGAAAGTCGGAGACAAAGAAGTGAATGTGATGGAGGGCTTCCAGCTGTACATAACCACTAAGCTGCCTAATCCACTGTACACCCCGGAGGTCAGCGCCAAGACCTCCATCATCGACTTCACCGTCACCATGAAGGGCCTGGAGAACCAGCTGCTGAGCCGAGTCATTCTCACTGAGAAATATGTCAGTGTACACCTCACAGTGTACACCCCTCACAATGTGCACCTCTCACAAATCACCCTATGGGGATAAAATATTGATTTGGGTCTCAAATGAATTGACATTGGGCTTGGTCCATGGTCCAACAGGAGCTGGAGGAGGAGAGGTTGAAGCTGATGGAGGATGTGACAGCCAATAAGAGGAAGATGAAGGAGCTGGAGGACAACCTGCTTTACAAACTGAGCAGCACACAGGGTAAGACATCATAGACATGTGGACGAATGCCTGAATAAAATAAAAAACAAAGTAGATGAATGCTTGAGGCGAAGCAGCAAGTTGCCGCGAAACTAGACTGGAATACTCCATGTTAATCTTTTCAAATAACTAATTTACAATCTACCATGCGTTTTTTATGGAACAATGACACTGAGTTAGAATTATGTCCACCACTGGTAACCTCAACAGTGTAGATCATAATTAGTGTGTGTGTATGTGATGGAAGGTTCCTTAGTGGACGATGAGTCCATGGTTGGCATCCTGAGCACCACCCAGCAGACTGCAGCGGAGGTAACTGAGAAGCTCAGGGTGGCGGCCGAGACGGAGCTGAAGATCAACACGGCCCAGGAGGAGTACCGGCCGGCCGCATCCAGAGGCAGCATCCTCTACTTCCTCATCACCGAGATGAGCATGGTTAACATCATGTACCAGACCTCCCTGTCACAGTTCCTCAAGGTCTTTGACCTGTCCATGGCCAGGTAGGCTCTCCTCTCTCTCTCCTCACATCACTATGGTCGCTCAGTCAGAGGCAAAACATTGCCAGTGGGTCCCACTGACCCTATCTCTGTTTTGGTTCTTGGGTTAGTTTCAATTTCTCTTTGTCTCACTTGTATGTGTTTACTGTAAAGATATACTGTAAGTAGATCTGTAAAGCTTTTGTTTGATTATTTGCTTTCCTATTTTCGCTAAATGGAGAGCTTCTTTACAGATCGCCAAAGTCACCTGTGACTCAGAAGAGAATTGGCAACATCATTGACTACCTGACATTTGAGGTGTTCAGGTACACGGTCAGAGGCCTGTACGAAAACCACAAGTTCATCTTCACTCTCTTGTTGGCGCTCAAGATTGACTTGCAGAAGACCCAGATAAAGCACCATGAGTTCCAGATCCTAATTAAGGGTAGGTCATCCCAGGCAGGAACATGTGACAGTAATATTCACTCTGTTGCTCCACTCACACGACCCTTCTCTGCATGCAGGTGGAGCAGCTCTGGACCTGAAGGCCTGTCCTTCAAAGCCTTTCCGATGGATACTTGACATGACCTGGCTCAACCTGGTAGAACTCAGCAAGCTGCCACAGTTCTCTGAGATCGAGATCCAAGTGAGTTGAAGCGGCTTAGGTCGCAAGTCTCCTTCCCTCTAGAAATTGCCTTTATTATAGCAAAATGGAATTCAGAGCCCATTTTACTTCCATAACATGCTGTTTATAATATGATATACAGGAAAAGTAGGAAGGATGTGACTTCTTTTTCTTCCAAGACACTTCTTGACAGTGTAGTATTTGAGTTAGTGGAACAAGATCCTTTCAATGGGAAAGAGGAAGGGAGCTACCTCAAGTGCAAGGAGCATTTATACAAAGGCCTTTTAAATGAACTAGTAGGGAAGTAAAGAAGGTTATATCAATGGTGATATTATTATTAGGATTCATTTTTCATACTCTGTTGAATAAGTAAGCTAACGTTAACGCTAAAAGGTGCTTTTAACCTTCATATTGTTTGTTATAGCTGTCAAGAAATGAAAAGGAATGGAAGGTGTGGTTTGACATGGATGCACCAGAGGAAGGGGTCATCCCAGACGGGTACAACGCCTCGCTGGATGTGTTCCATCGGCTCCTGTTGATCAGGTGCAGCCCTCCCCCGCCACCCACTGGTCCTTTCACATGTCTGTTGTACCGAACTCCAACATGCTGACGTGAGTTTGACATCTCCAGATCGTGGTGTCCTGACCGCACCCTGTCCCAGGCCAGGAAGTATGTGGGGGACTCCATGGGAGCACGGTTCGCTGAGCCGGTCATCCTGAGCCTGGAAATTACCTGGGAAGAGAGTGACCCCCGAACCCCGCTCATCTGCTTCCTGTCTATGGGCTCAGATCCCACCAACCAGATTGATGCACTCGCTAGGAAACTGCACCTCGGTGAGCCGCCCTTCATCAGCTTACTGCCCAGAAGAGATCCGCTCCTGTCTCGTTCGTCCTGACGCGTTGCCATGTGCCTCACAGAATGCAGAGCTATATCCATGGGGCAGGGGCAGGAGGTACACGCGAGGAAGCTCCTACAGACGTCCATAGAACAGGTACAAAGCCCGCAACACATGTTACGAAATGTTTTTCACAGAAAGCTGTGGTCTTGCTGTTAAAAAGGGGTGTGCCTGTGTGTGTGTGTGTGTGTGTGTGTGTGTGTGTGTGTGTGTGTGTGTGTGTGTGTGTGTGTGTGTGTGTGTGTGTGTGTGTGTGTGTGTGTGTGTGTGTGTGTGTGTGTGTGTGTGTGTGTGCGCATGCATGCTTGCAGGGGGGGTGGGTCCTCCTGCAGAATTGCCACTTGGGCCTGGACTTCATGGAGGAGTTGTTGGACACGGTGACGATGGTGGAGTCCATGCATGACAGCTTCCGAGTGTGGATCACCACTGAGCCACACAACTGCTTCTCCATAACACTGCTACAGGTCACTCTCTTTAGCAATATCTGGGGGTCACACAGCATTACTACAGCACCTTTAACTTTGACTTGCAATTAGTATTTACATTAGCCATAGCTGGTTGGAATGACACTCTTGTTGTATTATTGTACGCATTGGATTGGATTGAAATTCTTCAGGTTCTTTAAAGAAAAAGAAAACGGTCAGTCATGTGTCTTCTTCTTCCTGCAGTCCTCCATCAAGTTCACCAACGACCCGCCACAGGGTGTGCGTGCTGGCCTGAAGCGCACCTTTGTAGGCATCTCTCAGGACCAGCTGGAGGTCAGCAACCTGCCCATGTGGAAGCCCCTGCTATACGGCGTGGCCTTCCTGCACACCGTCGTGCAGGTACTGGTTTCCTACGGCCCTGGTGGTGGGTGCATGACAGATCACAGCACAATAAACGCTGAACCGAGCTAATGAGCTGCTCACTGCTTTGGGAGAACTTGGTCCCAGAGTGTTGTCTTTCTGCTTGTCTCTCTTTGTTCTGCACCTTATTTCCTTGACACTGATCGGTGCCTATGTGCAGGACTTTTATCACAAATGTTATGCTTTCGTTTGGAGGAACGGCGCAAATTTGGACCTCTGGGCTGGAACATACCATACGAGTTCAACTCGGCCGACTTCACCGCCAGTGTCCAGTTTGTCCAGAACCACTTGGACGAGTGCAGTGCCAAAACGGTGAGGAGCGGCCCGGTCGCGGCCAGTCATCCGATGGCGCTCATCCACCAGAACGCTGACTCGGTTCTCTTGGGCCCACAGGGCGTGTCCTGGGTGACCGTGCGCTACATGCTCGGGGAGGTGCAGTACGGAGGACGGGTGACGGACGACTATGATAAACGCCTGCTCAACTGTTTTTCAAGGGTACTTTTACTATTTGTGCAGTAATCCATTCAGAAGAAAACATTTGAATTCAACCTTGAATGAAAGGAAAGCCAAACCCTCTGTTTGAGCTCGTCCCCGCCCATCTCATAAAAAGTCCCTTCTCGCCAACTTCTGGTAGATGCGTTTATTAATTTGGGGGTGGGTCTGTATTGCTGTTTAGGCTTTCGCTGCAATCACTACAATCAGATTTGGGGGTGAGGGTGTAGCCAGAATGTTTTATTGCCGTTACTTGGTAACCCAAAGGGGCCAATAACTGGTAACTCATGTGATGGCATGTGTTTAACGAGGTTCGGACAAGGATCACTCCATAGCACCACTTTGTAAAACACAACATCGCTTGTTAACGTGTGTTTGATGACAGGTATGGTTTGGTGACAAGATGTTTGATCCAACGTTCTGCTACTACACCGGCTACAAAATCCCTGTGTGCAACGCAGTAGAGGAGTACATGGAGTACATCCAGACATTACCTGCCTTGGACTCACCTCAGGTGTTTGGTCTGCACCCTAACGCTGACATCACGTAAGAAGAACTGTCTATCCCACTATTGATAATATAATAATAACTTTACGCACCTTTCCAGAGCAGACATCACAAAATGCTTTACTAATAAAAATGATAATAATACATTTACTTATGTAGCACAGAGTAAAACATTTACAAAAAAATACAGAGCAACAGACATCCAGCAAAAGCAACAAACAAACAACAACCTAGACATGCACTAATACTAAACAAACAAATTAAACATGCTGATTAGATTCAAGTCTAACCAGAAAGTGTCCACAGTGTGCACATATCTCCAGCCCTATGGCAGAGAGACTAATGTTTAAAAGCTAAAACCTCCCACACTATCACGTACCCGAGTTCATCCTTACCCCTGCTTGACCCGCTGGCCAGCTACCAGACCAACACATCTGCGGACGTGCTGGACACCATCACCAACATCCAGCCCAAGGAGAGCGGCGGCGGGGCCGGAGAGACCCGGGAGAGCGTTGTGTACCAACTGGCGCGAGACATGCTGGACAAGCTGCCGCCCAACTACGTCCCTCACGAGGTCAGCGGCGCTGCTGCTGGAGCACTCCTGGAGAGGGTTTGAAACCAGCCACACCCCCCCTTACTCCGACTGCTGGGACCTAAATGTTGATTCTTCGTTCAGGTCAAAGCCAGGCTGGTGAAGATGGGCGCTCTGAGCTCCATGAACATTTTTCTGCGCCAGGAGGTGGACCGCATGCAGAGGATCATCAGTGTGGTGCGCGTCAGCCTGGTGGACCTGAAGCTGGCCATCGACGGCACCATCATCATGAGCGAGGTCAGGCCCTCCTCTTGGTGGTCAGATGTTGATGTTTTTTTCCCAGCTAGTTGCAGAAAAAAACACAGTATACTGTAATCATGTATGCACTAAACAAGAGATGGGAGTAGGACATCATACTACGTGAGTTTAAAAACATTTTGTGATAGATTGAAACATTACACAATACAAGCTCAGTGTTTCGTTGTCAACATTATGTTCCCACTCTGACTGAAGGTCAAGATGACTATGAACCGCTGTCACGACGTTTTGTTGTTTCCTACACAGAACCTCCGTGATGTCCTGGACAACATGTTTGATGCCCGTGTGCCCAACCTGTGGAAGAAGATCTCCTGGGAGTCATCCACCCTGGGCTTCTGGTTCACTGAGCTACTGGAGAGGAACTCCCAGTTCCACAGCTGGGTGTTTGATGGGAGACCCAAAACATTCTGGATGACAGGCTTCTTCAACCCTCAGAGTCAGTGTGAAAACATGTCACTTTAAAACACATTGCCATATTTGTATTGACTTGTTCATGCTGATGAATTGCTGCAAAGCTGTTATGGATCGATCGATCCTCAATCAACGATCAACCAACCTATGGACAATCCTCCTTGCTAGGACATCCAGTACCTCACTGCAGAGTTTGATGTATTGCCATGCTCTCGGTTCATTTCCATCATTATTGGGATGAGATATCATTACATGTCTCCGTGGATTGGTTGCAGGTTTCCTGACAGCCATGAGACAAGAGGTGACTCGGGCTCACCAAGGTTGGGCTCTGGACACCGTCACTCTGCACAATGATGTGCTGAAACAGAGCAAAGAGGACATCACAGCAGCCCCAGCAGTGAGTGTCCAACATTACAATGCACCCCCCTGGTCATCAAATATAACCTCTACATAACAATTACATCAAATTAGAGCACTCAAACACACCAACACACAAGTCACTGCTACAAGGCAAGTGAGACCCAGAAGTAACTGCTTGGTCCTATATAGGGTTGAAGGGCTGAGTCGATCCGAAATTAGGCTCACAGGAATGGAATTCGGACACATAAGACAACTCAATACTTTCCACTCGACTGGTGAACTTAAAGGGATATTCCGCCATTTTTGGAAATAAGCTCGTTTTCCACCTTCCCTCGAGCAAAACAATCGATCTTTACCCTTTTCCCGTTCATCCAGCCGTTCTGTGAGTCTGGCGGTACAACTTTTAGCTGTAGCTTAGCATAGATCATTGAATCGCATTAGACCATTAGCATCTCGCCCGCTTAGAAGTGATATGACGCGCCTCAAAGTATAGTCCCGGTATACCACCGGTAATAGCAGGTAATCACGTTGGTTGTATTGCCGGAAGAAGCCTACAGGGACTATTGAAGCGCTGTGTCCTATCACTGCGCCCATGGTACCTTTGCAACTTTCCTTGATTATTACGCCAGAATGAGAGTATAGTTCCGGGTAAAATCAGCCTAGAAAATCGCCACGTTTCATTTTCCGTTGGTCTTATTGCACTCTCAAACTTGAGAAGAGACAAGTTTTAAATGGGAAAAATTCCGGAAATCGTAGTCACTTCTAAGCGGGCGAGATGCTAATGGTCTAATCCGATTCAATGATCTATGTTAAGCTACGGCTAAAAGTTGTACCGCCAGACTCACAGAACGGCTGGATGAACGGGAAAAGGGTAAAGATCGATTGTTTTTTTCGAGGGAAGGTGGAAAATTAGCTTATTTCCAAAAATGGCGGAATATCCCTTTAATCAATGGCTAATTTATAGTCAAATTCAAGTCTCATGAAGTCTTCCCCCCAGCTAACGTGGCCTACGAGCTCTTGATTTTGTGGTAGTTTTTGCCCTTTAGTTTAGAGGGAATACAAATTAAAACACAAAACCTTGCATCTTTTAAGAAGGTCAAGGACCGGTAGGTTTGAATGAGCTGCCGTCACCTGCTGTGTGCCTTCCCACTCAACAGGAGGGCGTGTACGTGTACGGCCTACATCTGGACGGCGCCGGCTGGGACCGTAGGAACAGCCGCCTGGTGGAGTCCACTCCCAAGGTGCTGTTCACGGCCCTGCCTGTCATCCACATGATGGCCATCAACTCCACAGCCCCCAAGGACCCCAAGCTCTACCTCTGCCCCATCTACAAGAAGCCCCGGCGCACCGACCTGACCTACATCACTGGAGTGGTGCTGCGGACCGCTCAGTCCCCAGACCACTGGATCCTGAGAGGCGTCGCGCTGCTCTGTGACATCAAGTGAAGCAATGTTGTGGTTTGTGTTGCATGTTCTGCTCTCACTATTAGGCTTTCTTTTGCTGTCAAACTTTATGGGCAAATTACTTTTTAGTATTTCATAAAAAGTTGAAAAACATGTTTTCAGAGGCCAAGTGTCCTGAAATTAAAAAATTGTATTAGAGAAAGACAGGAGGCCTTGTATGTCTGATTGATCAGTAGAGACATGCCATGCCTGTCTTTTCATTTTTTCACAATAGCCCACAGCTTCCAAGACATGGGTGGAGGCTGAGAGTGACTTATTCAAGGGTACATGTTTCATATCAAATAGCTGCACTCTACCTACTCATTAGCACGTTCAGTTGGTATCATCTCACAGGGATGGTTCCACCAGTGCTTCTCACTTCTCTCAGGCTCTGGACCCTAGCTGAGGACATGAACATGGCCTGAGGGGAGATAGCACTTCAACACTGAAAAAAATGGTTTTGAATTGCCTAAAAGGTCAAACATATTACCCAATGGTTTGTAGCCATGAGTGAACTACTAGTCACTTTGTGTGGTGCTCATACTTTCACTGTGACAACATTAAATCACCACACTTAAGGAGGTTGAGATTTATTTGGAAATCTGACAGGCATGGCCTAACAGCAAGCTCTCACCTTGAACAGAAATCAAGACAGCAGCACTACAGGTAAACGATACTAGTGATTGAGAATGTGAACGTCATTAACATCATTTTCCACTTGCACACTGTATATTCACACTCAGATCTTGTAGAACAAATACACACAAACAAATGCAGTTAACTGTACTGTATGTCACATCTGGACTTCTCAAATAGACCACACGACATCCAGAGGAATTTCAAGCACTTAGAACACTTACCCACAGTGCATTTCATCTAACTATACACAGATAATTTATATATGTATATGCATATAGGGTATTCAATAAACGTTATTCCATTTAAACAGGTTCAATAACATTTCAAAATCTTCTGAATTCATAAATAGTGAAAAAATAAACAAAATAGTTAATGTCTTGACAGGTCACAATGTGATTTGAATATGGTCCCAAAACGAACATGAATAGAAAAAGAAGAGATTATGCATGATTCGTACAACAGTCTGCTCTTTAGACAGTTAGAACAACAAACCAAAAAACGTAGGAAAAAGGCTAGAGAGGGGGTTAACAGAGTCACTCACAGCACGGACTGGGGAAGGTCAACTACATTTACAATGGGGAGGATCTCAGGACCACTGTACAGGTAAGAACAGACGAGAATCTTTCGGAGACTGTCGACACATCATCCCAAAACAAACCCCGCAAATACGGCTGCCCCCTTCTAGATGTATGAGGCCTGACGCTACCGAGCGCTCTGAAGCGGTGGGGAAACACAGCGCGTGGGGTGGCCCTGGTGACCACTGACACGCCATCAGCGCCGCCCCACCCGTCAGATCCGCCAGGTGTTCTGGAATGTGGTGAAAGTCTCCTAATTTGTTCTTGCTGCTTTGATGTGGAATGGATGATTGGATTTCTTTTATTAGTTGGACCATTTACTTAGTGGAGAGGATGAGAGCCACGATGAGGCCATACAGCCCCAGGACCTCGGCGAAGATCAGGATCAGGATCATGCCCACAAAGAGACGGGGCTGCTGGGCTGTGCCCCGCACGCCCGCGTCGCCCACGATGCCGATGGCAAAGCCGGCGGCCAGGCCGCTGAGGCCCACACTCAGACCGGCACCCAGGTGGAGAAAGCTCCTGGTGGGAGGAAACAAATGCGCCAGCAAGACACGGTTAACATTATCATTACAAAGTTACCTCGGGTATTGGAGACTAAGAAACGACGCAGAGTACATGTCTACACACTTGGCATTAGTATCCAAAGTATAACATTCATATGCATATTCACACGTTTGAGCTGTGAACCAGAAATGCGTCTCTGGCACTAATGCAATTCAAACTGAAGCCAGGAATGATGTTCTACTGGAAGATTGTTTTTTTTTTGTTTGTCATTGTTGAGTCCAGTAACCGGTCCTGTGACTCACAGCATTGCATGAAGGCAAGGCTAGAGACTAACCAGGTCAAAGGGCTAGAGACTAAATCAGATGTTACACCTTTGTACCTTGTGACATTTCATATGGGTGTATGGTATTTGACAGTACTGGCGTAAAAAAACGATCTGCTGGTGATAGAGGTCATTGTAGCATATAGGACATTGTCTAGCCTACAATGCTGTGCATAACACTGTTTGTCTCAACTTTGCCATTGCGTATTCCCTATTTACATTGCATATGCAATATTTACATTGCATTACGTGTCCTGTAATGTTATCCCCACCACTACATAGCCATCTTTCTCAGCTCAGCTGCCTGTTCCACCAGTATATACTGACCTCTATTGGTGCGTGCTGTGCACTGCAATACATCACCTCAATACAGGATCAATCAGTAATTATAGTTGTAGAAAATCCTACCATGGGGATGTCCAAATTCCCTGGTATACCGTAATACACGTAATACACCTTAGCATTGAAAGCATTTGGCCATGGGTGTTTCATGTGGCCCTCATGTACACCAAAATTACATTTTAGAATCAGTCCCCACGCTGACAACTTTTGCAAATCCAACCTCCGCCACGCACAGGAGACGTGTGCAATGGGCTGCCTTACTTGTAAAGGGTGACAGTTTCAGAGATGTTGTTTGCGATCAGCACAGCCACCACCAGGCCGTAGATGGCGATGATACCAGCCATGACCACGGGAATGATGGACTTCATGATGAGCTCTGGCCGCATCACCGACATGGCGGCAATGCCTGTTCCACTCTTTGCCGTTCCGTAAGCTGCCCCTAAGGCTACACAGGGAGAGATGTGTCAGACAGGCCACCACACACAGCCTCTGGAATTCATTATTCAACAAAATGGAAGTAAAAACCAGAAATTAAAAACAGGAACAGCAAAAAAAATTTTTTTAAGTTTTGTTCCGTTCCAGAAATGTCCTTCGTGTGCTTTCATATATAGAACTAATCTGTCTCTAACATGGTAGGGGAAGTTACGTTTCCTTTACTCACATCCCTGAGAATAAGCGCTTACTAGAGACCATGTGACCTGCTGCCAGCCTTCAGAAACCTTACTGCAGTGGAAAATCAACTAATGGGGGATTTTTCAACAGAATGACCATATGACAAAAGGAGAACTACAAATGCAAATGTTATCGTTTCCCATTTTAATTACTCAACGCAGGCTTTGCTTTGGGATCCCTCCGTCTGAAACCTCTGTGAGCTCATGTGACTCAGGTTGGATAAGGAAGTGGCGAAGACAAACACCTTTAGCTGCGAGCAACTAAAAAAAAATTGAAAATGCTCAAAGGATATAGCTCAATACAATCGCCACATTCTGCAGTAGATTGATTAGACAGCATTTTGTCGGAAATGTAATTTACGAGAAGGCATTTCGCAACGAGATATTTAGATCGTGTGGACGTGAGACGGCCTTAGGTTACTCACCGAGCCAGAACCGGGCCTGACATTGCACAGCCTTGAAATCTGCCATTCTTTAGATTGAAAGGCACAAATCATGGCACATGTATTGACCCCCCGCTTTTTAAAAGATCCGACCGATAATAATCATCTAAGAGGTTAGTGTAACACCAAGAGCAGCGTCCTTTGGGTTGAAGCAATGAGCCCTTCCCCCGCCTCATCGCTGGCAGGTGTGTGAACGGTGACAGTAAGCCTAAACCTACATAAGCCATCACTCTCCCAACACTGGCCCACAGTACTATCACCTGGCACGCTCATATACATGTTTCATTTATCCCATGACATTTCACATCCCCGTGTTATAAACAATACACAATGGCAATTAAGCAATATCTATTTTCAATATAAAGCTGCATCAAGGCCACGGAGGGGACACGGCGGGTTGTATAATTACCACTGAAGACCATGGCCGAAGAGGCTCCCATCACAGCGAAGAACGACGAGTATTCGGGGCTCGAAGACATTTTCGTATGTTGTTCGGAAAGTACAGCTACAAATTGAGACGTAGGTTTCTTGAAAGTCCCTCTGCCAGCCCGGAGCCTTGTTATAAGCACGAGTCGAAGAGACAGCGCAGCAGTTACTGAGAGCACCGGTGCAGCGGAGGAAAATGGCGAGGTGGAAAAAGTCACATGACCCACTATCTTGGACTAGTCCACTTTGTTGACATAGAGGTGGCCGATATCAATAAAATCGTTGCTTTCCTTGCCTATTTGGCTTGCGTTGTTTCTGCGGCGTTCGAATGTGTTTAATTGAGAAAAAAATAGACAAATGTTAGGTGTAAATATAGGTAGTACCGTGTAAATAGCAGTTTGTTTTTTATAGGCGTGTATGTATATATTATGGTATGTTCTGGTGCATGTCAACTGCTTGTAGTTGAAATGTGGCATCGAAATGCAGTCTGCCTCCTGTTTATTGCCAGGACGTCACATGTCAAATCATTTAACATGACATGCATGTGGGTGTATATAGAGGCATTATGACATTTTAATTTACCCAATACACGAGGTCAAATGCTGCTTTATTCATCGATACCTGCTAGATGGGGCTATTGTGCTTTTTTTTATTTAGCGATTGTTTTACACACCATTTTTTGTGTGTATTTTTTGTACTTTTTGATGCATACCCCTATCCAGACATTTCAGATAATAGTGAGGGGGGATTTGTTTCATACAGGCCTATAACGCCCATTCATTGATTAAAGAAATCGATGTAGGTGTAGGTGTTAAACTAATGTAGAATGGTCGGTCGGATTGTCAACAATGGATTTAAATGTTCTGTTCTATACTGTATCCACATGACCGTCATCAGACACACTCTCAGGCTCAATGCTTTCACGTCAGGAGGTCGGAGCTCATTCATGTGACTTGGCTCCTCGGTGGTGCATGCTCCATTCAGTCTTTAGTCACATCCACCGTCGTTCTTGTTTAAATTAGAAACAGGATTGTTTGAATTTGAGAGTTCTTATTGTTCCACTACCTTAGGATATCACTATTATTATTCTCGGCGTGGTCGTGTTGCAGCGACACACACTTCGTGATCGCACCATGGTCTTCTATTTTCCAACACTTTATCCTAATCGTAGGACTCCACAGCGTGCAGGTAAACTACGCCATCTGCTGTAGACATTGTATAATTGCTGAAAATAACACTGGAACACACAGTAGATTTTTTTTTTAAAGTATACTTGTAAGGATCCAATGAAATCAAAAAGTGTGGGTTAAAATATCCACTTTAATGAATGTAGCAGACATAAAAATCAACATAATATGCTAAATTCCAAACATTTGCAGTCTTACTGATTTCATACTAATCAAGTGAATGCACGCTGCTCCACATTAGGTCATATACATGTTTTAAGATTGACAATATAAACAAAAAAAGGTAAAAGAGATCTATCTTAAAATTCACAATGGAAGCTCTAAGCTGGACTCTCTTGCACACAGCATACATAACACTTCATATGAAAAGGTCTCCCCACAGGCAGAGGACACTATGCTCCATGTTTGTTTTGCTGCAGTTTAAACTTCATTGTTTAACATGACCAGTCCTTAAACACACCTTGATTTAAAAAATTGATTACGAAACGTTGTCAATGCAAAAAAGAACAAAAAAGAGAAATCATCCCATTGTATTCCCCAAAAACCTGCATCATGATCAACGAGTTAAATCAAATATTTAACTTACATCAGTGTCTTTTTAAGACGTGCACCATCAACGCACTTTAGAAATAAAATAAAAGCTAAGCCTGCATTTGTATCCAGCTTGTGCGAAGATTAAATGATCTGACATTTTTAAATCCTCAGATGACATCACTCCAAAAGAGTGAGACTATTCCTCAGATAAGGTTGTTCTACTACACACGCGTGCGCACACACACGCACGCACGCACGCACGCACGCATACACACCCACGTGTGTCTCCATCACCCAGTTCTGTCTTTCACACACTAACCCTACACTTGTTTCCCTGTCCCAGCAATACTATTGAATTAGGTTATCAATACAAGCAAATGTGGTCCGGTGGTCGTTGGACAATACAATACACACAAAAGGTGAACAGGTATATATATGTATATATATATATATATATATCGCATCACATGCTATTCTTGGGGAAGCTGTGGGAGGTGAAAGGGGCGGGGCATGGCGCAGGGCGCCGGCTCATGGGCGGAGCTGATGTAGCGACACGGAAACCCTTTTTTTTTTAGGTCGAAGGGGGTGGAGCTTTGCTTTGAAAATAGGGAACTTAGGTGGGTGGGTGCGGGGGTGAGCGGAGAGAGGTCCGTCACTCCCCTCCTCCCCTCCCTCAATCCCAGCCGTTGTCCTTTATCATGTGGGACAGCTCGATGATGAACTTCCCCTCCTTGTACTTCTGGCTCAGCTCGAACGCTTGCTCCTGAAGGGGGGGGGGGGGGGGTGAAGAGTCAGCAGGGGTGAGTTGCGAGTGGAGGCAGTTGCCAAGAGACGGGGGCGTCTGGCCACACGCGCAGCTGCGCCTCTGTATGCGTTCGGATGCTACTTACATATTTCCAGCCCAGCGTCGTGTGACAGTTCTCGCAGTAGATGTCTGCCACCGCGTGCAGCCCCGTCAGGAGCAACCGCTCCTCGGCTGGGCCGCAGCCCACGTTCACGCTGCAGAGCCAACCACAAGACACAAACGCCAAATGAAAACCATTCGCATCTGCGGCACATATTTTGTAAAAAAAAAAAAATATATATATATATACTTTTTTTTTTTTTTTTTTTTACAAGCGCAGCGACTTTGACAGTGCGAAGTAATCTCACAAGAACCACCACGTACACCGCGCCTTTCCATGGAAACCCTGGTTGATTTATTTTAGACGGGTGGAATCAATCATTCATTGACGCTCGATGTGTTCGTCCTGAATGCCTGAATGGCCCTTGTAATGGCGACCCACTAACCTGGGGGGGGGGGGGGGGGGGTTACTAACTGTACGGGACACCTGACTTCAAGGTCCATTCTGGGGATTTTTTTCCCCCTACGGTTTGTGTTGCTCAACGTGGGTTGTGTAAACAAAACCAAAATAAAGCCCAGATACCAGGGAGTTCCTTTCAACGAACTATAGATTCCACTGTTTACATTTGTCGATAGTTTCGAGGCAATTAAAAAAGGCATGCATGGTAGAGAATGACTTTTATTTGGGGAATTTGAGTCCCAAAGAGTTGTTGTTCTTTGTTGTTCTTGTTGTCATGCAGAGGTTGTTCTGCGTCATGTTGGCATGAGAATGCATGTGCCACCAGTCTATTCTTACAGACACCATTACAGGTTCTTATCTCATGAGACATTGGTCGACAAATTATCCAGCAAATGTGGCCTTTGACACTGTTATGTCGGGGTGAATGCTAGACACATTATCTTGACTAGGCTGAAGTGCAGTTATTGCTGTTGTTGTTGCAGTCTTGAGAGAGAGCTCAGCGCACTGCGAACACGGTGGAGGTGGCAGTAGTAGTGACCCAGAGAGGTCTTAACCTCTACATACACCGTGCTTCAGAGCGTGTACTTTGTGGCGTTAGATCGAACCCCGACCGCCCCCATTTCGGAAGTATCGAAGCATAGGAATGTAAACGGCAGTAACCGTGTTTTGGCCATTGTTTAGTGATTAATCGTGAAATCATGAGTCACGGTCACAGTGAGACGTTGTGATGTTTGAGCCTGCCACAGTGTTTCTCACGTGAGGCGTGGAAAAACAAGTTTTGATTAGCTTGGGTCACGGTAAATTTACATTTATCTAGGATTTTACAGTACCGCGACTCCCTTGAGTTCTGAGTATTGCCCACAAAAAAAAAATCCCATGATGCACTATGATGCACAAGCCCTGTAGGGCAGGGGAGGACATGAGAGAGGAAGAGATACTCACACAGAGTTGAAGAGGTAGGCCCGTCCCTGGCTCCCCTGGAAAGACTAGGAAAGACAGATAGGAGATCACAACAAAGTTGTCTTTTCATGCCGTTTGGCGCACTGTCCCCAGAAACTCTGACACGGATATATGGGCGCCCCACGCTCATTGATGCTTCTCGAATGATGTCGGATTAACTTTTTTGTTGGACGGGTGGAATCGGTGTGATAGTTGGATGAAGGTGTTTGTTTGGGCAATGTGCAAGCACCTTTAAGCGCAGCACATCCATGTGATGTGTCATCGTCATCGTCGTCACTGACAACCTGAAGCAGCTAAGGTTTTGGGCCCGCCGGTCTCGTGAGTGTTTGTTATGATTCAGGCGACTTGCCATTGAAAGACAGTATCAAAGGCAGATCAACACGCGTGTCGGCTAGCCGGCTGACCTTGGAGATGAGGTCGTCATGGTTGGCCAGGTGAGCCCGGCAGTGGACACAGCTGTACCGGCGGTGGCAGGAGTCCAGGTAGGCCTGGAAGGTCTTGGCTTTCGTTAGCTTCACCATGTCTGAGAGGAGGAGAGGGAGGCGGACCTTTAGGGGGACGATTGTGAATGCACACATGACAGACAACGCCGCTTGAAACGTGGGGTAATGCACTGCACGTACTAGACGCGGGTTTTACCATCTTTATTAATATTAGTTATTATTTCCATTTTTTTTAATCAAACAAAAACAAAAGAGTTGCTGAGCGCTCTTTAGCTTTAAAAAACAAAACAGGTCAAGCTTGGCAGTAGGAATCGCAGAGTACGAGCTGTAGGCCCTGTGTATTCAACACAGGGTTCTCAACACCCATTAGTACAAAGCTTCTCGCTATCTCTCGCTGCACGCTGCACCTGGTTCATATTTGCATACGTGAAGTTAGTACCCGAATCCAACCGACTACCACATGACCCTGATCTCACATATTTCAGATGTTACCGAGTGGTCTGCTTGGTTATATGGCTGCTACTGTAGCTCATGAAAGCATGAGCTTGTCTAATTTTAGTCTACTTTAATGTGCGAAACCCGGATTAGTATATTTCACTTGTGGCGTCTTGGTGTATTGCATGCAATGCCCTTTCAGACAACAATTCGTCTCCATCACAACGACAATGGCTCAATAGTCGGGACACCTGCCACCATCATACATGCTTAATTGTCATAACTAACAGCTACATGTGCTATAACCCATGTCTAACATGCATGGTGTTGATGGTCACATTGTGTTGCAGGCAGCGCAGCGAGGTCAGATGCGCAATGCAGGATATTTCCTGGTAGCTACTAACCGAACAGTCGGGATCTTCAACGTTGAGCTTTGTAAGCAGGAATTGGCAGTTCGCAGACCGTCATCCAATGAACTATGAAGTCGTCTGGTAATACACTGGGGATTCTGCAGGCTGGCTCCAGGGTGGGTAGACCATGCGCTGCGGGTCCAACACATAAAGGGATCGTTCAGGAGTCGATGCTTCCACCGGATCCCGCACAACCCTCAGGACTCGCGGCTCGCAAATGTGGTCCAACTCGAAATGTACTTCGATGTCGTTACTGACTGAATGCCTCGCCGTCGTCCGACGCGTCTCCCTTGACAAGGTTATTTTCGTGGCAGTGGCGGGAGAGAGAAAAATGCTTGTTTACCAAAACACACACTCGAGGAAGTCTCTCTGCGTCATCCAGTGCAAAACACGTCCCAGCCAGCCAATAGCGATCGAGGATTTGACAGACGGAATATAGGTCAACCAATGAGAGCGGACTTCACATGCGTGTCTTTTTATGGCCACAGAGGTACACACAGAGCATTTTAGAATACTAGTAGTTAAACTTTGACTCATGCAATAAGTGTACAAGTCTTTACAGGAGCTAATTATTCATATTCTAAATACTAGGAACGAATAGTATTTCAGTAATAACGAAACCAATGTTTTTTTTTTTCATTTGATATAGATGGTCCTGACCGGGAGCAGGGCATGCTCGTGTGTTACTACAGATCTTTACAGAACCGGGTGATTACAGTACTAGTTCTCGTTACACTTTCTTTGTGTGGTCATGAGTAAGGTCGGGGCTACAGCCCGGAGATTAACAGCTATGCATGACTTCATACCTACTCCATAAACTCACTTCTCACACTGCAATGCACAGCCAGCCCAGTCAGTAAAATACAGCCATTGTTCAGCACCGAGCGGGCTGATTATGATCACAGTAATGCTGCAGACTTTGACCGTGGCATGGGAACACTCGGAGACATGTAAAGTATAGGCCTACTGTGCATATCAACTCGTCCACTGTCAACAGATCCTGTCATCTATTTCACCAGAATGGTAGACTCCGAAGTAGACCCAGTTACTGTTCAACAGATTTATGAAAATACAAATATGAATACTCGTGGAAGGACAATTCGACGACGGCATAATTACAAATATTCTGATTGTTTGTAACTCGCCCATGAATATGTACGTTCTACGGGCCTACCGTGCAATGCCAATGAAACGATCACATATAAACACAAACACTAAATAATAATCATGAACAAAATCCACATTACATATTTATTTATTTTCTCATCATAAAAATCACCTCAAGGCCGACACCCATAAACAAAGTAATTCAATTTCACATTATTCGATTTTATTCTTCTCATTCAAACTACTCATTGTGCATCCTGCTGTCTGAGTCGGGATAGGTAGTTGGTCAGACGCGTGGGATAGTCAGTCATCACCCCCGTGGCTCCCAGTTTAAGCGCAGTCTCCATGTCGCGCTCTTCGTTTGCACACAAACAAATGGACCTGCGAACCGGGGAAATTCTTACTATGAAGTATAGGTTCGGTATTGAACGGAACATCAAAACCGTGCATTTCTGAGGAGTTGTTGGAACTGTTCTGGACGGTTGCAAAATATATTTTTACAGAGACAAAAAATACCCAAACCAGTGTAGGCCTACTATAGGAGCTGGCCGCTTATCAAAAAATGTTGCTGCGTGACGGGAACACTGCACTCTTTGGGTTAGAGGGGAGACTGCAGACATGGTGGTGGCTCACCTGAATTCCTCGGGCTGCAAGGTGTTTGAAGAGGCTTGGTCTCATCGTTAACCTCGAAGGACAAAGACAAAAAATGGGACTGTTGAAGTCTTCATGTGTTTTGTGAATACCAGCAGCAAGAAAGTACAGTTGTTGTACAGTACCCTTTAAAGTGTACATCCCACATTTCAAAATATGACATTATATTTATTTACGATACGGCCATAG
>JAXIVH010000021.1:4792042-4873028 GCA_036785325.1 Urophycis tenuis
AAAAAAAACAAACAAACAAAAAAATCTATCAACAGAACTCCGTCAACATGCCTGTAAAAACACTGAACGTTCGCCTCAAACCCCGAGTGTTGGAAACGATGCGCAAATATCAACTTCCGAAAGAACGGACACACACACAACGGACCGACGAGACGGCTCGGAGAACGGCGCACAGAACGCAAACGAAACAAAAGTGAAGCACACTCATCCACCCCCCCCCCCCCCCCCCCCCCCCCCCCCCCGCACAAAAACACCAACCCTTAAATATATATATATATATATATTTATATTTCTATATACATACACGCCCATCAATTGCCCCTGCGCCCCCCCCCCCCCTCCCACCTTGTAAATGCTCCGCCCCCTTCGCTCTCCAGGCGATGAATCCCAAAGAGCAACACAGGTCTTATGGCGTGGGTTAATACGGTAGTAGCCTATGTCTTTATCATACTGACACTAGTAGAAGGGACGAGGAAGGGGTGAGGAAGGGCAGAGCAGGATACAGTAGGGGGAGGGGGGGAGATTTGGTCCGAGGGGTGGGTAGAGGGTGAGTTGGGGGGGGGGGGGGGGGGGGGGGAGCATGTCTGTGCTGATGGACTAGTGTCCACCAGCGTGGACAACACTGAAGCAGTTGGGAGCAGAATACAATCACTCCCCCCCCCCCCCTAAGCCGCCGCGAGAGAAAGAAACAAAACTAGGGTTATCAATGGGAGCTCTCTTGCAGTAGAAATGGATAGATAAAGCAGTTAAGTTCGTCTTGCTTGGTTCCACTTTTCGTGGGTTTTTCTGAATGCCGTTTTAGTTGGAGGGTTTTTTTGTAGGGTTTTTTTTTTTTAATTTTTTTTTTTTAATTTTTTTTTTTACATGATTTTGTTTGTTGCTGTCGTCGTGGTTTCAGCATGGCGGCCTCGTCACGTTGGGAGTGGTGTTGTGCCGGGCTGGCGTCCGGGCCCCCCCCCTCGCTCCTCTGCAGCGCTGAACACACAAAGACAACAGGGAGGGGGGGGGGAGCCGATGTGAGGACGCAGGAACAGAGCAGACCGGAGAGGAAAGAGTCTGGCGTGTTCAGCACACTACGACGGCTCAGTGATGACGTTAACTCATAAAGTCAGAGTACACAGACGGCCCAGATATCGATTCCTATACAACTACCGAGCCATGAGGCGCCAATAAAGACCTTCAGTCTTGAGGGCGGCCTCATTGCAGAGCAGAGCATAACATTAGGGTTGTGGTGTGGGCTTGCATTTCACACAGGAAGCCCCCGGATGTGGGAACGGCGCTGACGCCTGTGCACTGACACCTGCTGGTCTGAAGACAGAACTACAGCCCAATCGCTCCGTCTCTCTGCAGGCACAACGACTAAGCGTCAGAGCTCTGACACGAACGCCGCTTCATCGGTGACCACAACGACAGCCGCAGCGACGCCTTTCCGTCCCTTCCACCCTGAACCTCCCGCTGGTATGAGGACACCAGTGTGAGGACACCAGTGTGAGGACCCCAGTGTGAGGACCATCATGCAAATGCTGAAACTGAAACCCTGACATGAAGCGGAGACGAGCACACAAGGACACCGAGCACGGCTGCCATTTTGGCGCCGATCGTACACACGCTCCTGCTGGTGGTACAAGGACTGAACAGAACCGAGTCATCCTGGTGCCGGGGCGTGGAGGTACCTGCAGGCCTCAGGAGCCCTGGTAGGTGGCCTGGAAGCGGGCCGTCTCCTCGTAGATGAGTTCCTTCAGCTTCTCCTTGGGGAGGTCATCCAGCTCCATGGTGAAGGTGAAGGGCTCCTCGGCCACAGGCTACACCGCAACACATGGGGGACACGGTCAACACACACACACAGCGTGCGCAGTGACAACACATACACACACACACACACGCTGTGCGCACGCAAACACACAAGGCGCACGCAGTGGCAACACACACAGCGCACACAGTGACAACACACACACACAGCGCACACAGTGCACGCAGTGACAATGCACACATACACACATGGAGCACACACACACACACACACACACACACACAGAGCACGCTGTGAGAACACACACATAGAAAATGCACACAGACAAGCAGGGTGCACGCAGTGAGAGAACACACACACACACACACAGATAACAGGCATACACATGCTGCACACAGTGGGACATACACACACACGGAGCACCACAGATGTCCCCTCACACTCACCCCACCACCACCACCACCACCACCCACCCACCCACCTACCCTCCAAAAGCAGCAACAAAAGCCAGACGGCTTTGGAAATGTATCCCAAACGTGTTTCCATTGAAGACAAGGCTAATTAAATATTCATGGCACCCATTACACTAATGCCTGGTGCAGAGGACGCCATTATATCTGTGACCATGTGCGTCTATCTGCACGAGTGTGCCAGAGTAAGATAGGGTGGAAGGTTGCGGCGGTGGGGCAGGGGGGGGGGGTTGTAGTGTTGCCATAGCAACTTATTGCTGGAGGCCTTCTGTTGACATGATAGTTCACAGCGCTGATCATGATAAAGAAAACAACGTCCTTTAGAGGAGAATGCAGGCTTTGTACTCGGAAGCGGTGCGCGTGTGTGTGTGTGTGTGTGTGTGTGTGTGTGAATAAAAGTCCCATTGACGGCGGACATGTTTGATGGTTCTCAGGGTTTGCATTGGGCAAGGCTAAGGTCCAGTACAATGCACTATTCTAACAGTTGATAAATGGGGCGATCAGCGCACACACACACACACACACACACACACACACACACACACACACACACACACACACACACACACACACACACACACACACACACACACACACACACACACACACACACACACACACACACACACACACACACACACACACTTAACCTGGCCAGTAGTGTTGCAACAGTTGGGATATCTTTACACCGGCAGATGTTCTTCAGAGAACATGTGTGAATGGGAGCCACTGGGAGACCACTGCTGCAGGGTCCCGTAATCAACTCATCGTTTTCACTGCTATGGCTTTTCATTTCGCTTCGATTCACTAAAACAAATGTGGTGTTTCAATAACGCAGTGAGCAAAACCAGTGACACATCCAACACTGTGGAACATCCGTTACCACGACAACACTACTGGGCAGCATGGTGCTAGTAACCGTGACAACACTGCTGGGCAGTGTGGTGCTAGTAACCGTGACAACACTACTGGGCAGCGTGGTACTGGTTACCTCGACAACACTACTGGGCAGCAGGGTACTGGTAACCTCAACAACACTAGCATTGTATTTTGTTGATAGGCAGATGGGCAAAAACACCCGGTGAAAATGTTTTTGCCATTTTGGTTTTTCCACACTGGCTCTGATTCTACGTTGGCATGCACAGGTGTGGCCTTCCCTCCATCGTTTGTCCATTGCTCCTTCAGATTAAACAAAACCCTGCAAGCCAGGAGAAACACACCTCTCGAACAAACACTTCTACCAAATCTCGGGTCGCCTGACGTAAAAGATAAACGTGGCTCCCTGACCATGAGTTACAGCCGTGGTGAAACTTTACACACTCACTGTGTGTGTGTGTGTGTGTGTGTGCACGTACCTCATCTGTGGGGTCGTAGTACTGCTCCAGGTACGGGTGGGCCAGGGCCTCCTCCACGCTGATGCGCTTGTTGGGGTTAAAGGTCAACATGCGACCAAGCAGATCCAGGGCTGTTGGAACAGTTGTCAACAATGAACCAATGAACGTGTCGGGGGAGGCAGAACTGGACTTCAGAACGTCTGTTAGAACCACGAGGGGGTCGACAGGCAGCTCACGTCAGAGTGTCTGACTCGTGAGACCATCATGCCGCGTGAATGGGTTCAATATATTTTAGTCAAATTCTGTCATAGGGAAGCTCCACTAAACAACCCATAACTTGTGAGCGGGTCAGAATCACAGGTCTCTGTGTACACTGGAGCCTCTATGGGACCTCTCAGACCTTTTGAAATACGTTTTACGAGTTACAAGTCAGCAGTATCCTGCAAGCCGGGCACTGGGAACCGCTGCTCTGATGAGACACGTTCCACAGCCCTGCACTCAGGACGTGTTGAGATCGGTCTGGGGCTGGGTGTTGATGCATGGGCCACGGTGGAAACATGAACCGATCATCCCTGCTGAGTATTTATCCTCTAGAGGGGAGGGGAGAGGAGTGGCCCTGCCTCCACCTACCACCACCACTAATAGTATTACTACCACCACCACTAATACTATTACTACCACTAATACTATTACTACCACCACCCCCACTCCTACTATTACTACTACTACCACCACCACTAATACTATTACTACCACTAATACTATTACTACCACCACCCCCACTCCTACTATTACTACTACTACCACCACCACTAATACTATTACTACCACCACCACTAATACTATTATTACCACTACCACTAATACTATTACTACCACTACCCCCACTCCTACTATTACTACTACTACCACCACCACCACTAATACTATTACTACCACCACCCCCACTCCTACTATTACTACCACCACCCCCACTCCTACTATTACTACTACTACCACCACCACTAATACTATTACTACCACCACCACTAATACTATTACTACCACCGCCACTAATACTATTACTACCACCACCCCCACTCCTATTACTACCACCACCACCACTAATACTACCACCACCACTAATACTATCACTACCACCACCACTAATACTATTACTACCACCACCACTAATACTATTACTACCACCACCACTAATAATATTACTACCACCACCCCTAATCCTATCAATACTACCACCACCCCTAATCCTATCAATACTACCACCACCCCCACTCCTACTATTACTACTACCACAACCACTAATACTATTACCACCACTAATACCATTAGTACTACCACCACTAATACTATCACTACCACCAACACTCCTACTATTACTACTACTACCACCACAAATACTATTACTACACTAATATCATTTCTACTACTACCACCACCACCACCCCTACTATTACTACCATCACCACCACCACCACTACCACCACCCCCACTCCTACTATTACTACCACCACCCCTACTATTACTACCATCACCACCACCACCACTACCACCACCCCCACTCCTACTATTACTACCACCACCCCTACTATTACTACCACCACCACCACCACCATTACTCTTAGTCCAGGTGTGGGCCCGGCAGGTGGTGCTGAGCGTACCCTTGCCGTCGGCCTTGGGGAACAGCTTGTCCCAGGGGATCTTGGGCTTCTCAGGCAGGGACTGCAGGTAGTTCCGAGCCTTGGTGTTGATGATGCAGTTGAGGTCCTCCTGAGAGGGCGAGCCCAGGATGCCTGTGGAGGAAGACGGAGAGACGGACAGAGTTACAGAGCTGCCCGAGAGCGGACCCGGGCCAGTGGGCTACCTGCCTCTGCGCTTGGTCTCGCTCCAGCCACGCTCATCTCGTTGGCGAGCAGAGTGTGTCATTTAGGTCCAATTGTTTTGAATCACCGACAAAATCGACAATGAGACGGAATCTCTAATCACATACACTGCTTCAGAAAAACAAACTAAACAAGGAGTGCAGCTCTAAATGCAAATGAGCTCATCCACTGCACCCAGCAAGTCTATTTTGGACATGCGCAGGCTCCGAGTACAAATCCATCTCATTCAAGGAATGTACCGTAAGAGTTCTCAGCTAATGTGCGATTACAGCCATCAAACATCATAAATATTGAATCAAAATTTGTGCAACAAAGTACAACACGCAACGTGACCATGTACGTGATAAAGATCACGTTACAAAGCCATACTTAAAAAGATTAGCCTGCCCGTTCCACCATTCAAAAGGGAACACGCCGGGTATGCCAAACACCGTCGTCAACGCATGCTGCGGTTCACATCTCACCCAGTATGTGATTCAGTTGGTCCAAGTAGTGCTTCCCAGGGAAGATGGGCCTGTTGGACAGCATCTCCGCCAGAATGCAGCCCACTGACCAGATGTCAATCGACTTGGAGTAGCCCTGATGCAGAGGGAGGAGGCGGGGTCAGCACAAACGGCCACACGCCTGCCAGATGCCAATAGACACGGAGGAGCCTGGGTGTACCGCACGCACGCACACACACACACGCACGAACACACGCGCACAGGCACAGGCCCACGCAAACACACACACACGCACAGGCCCACGCACCTTTGAGTTGAGCATGATCTCCGGCGCCCGGTACCAGCGCGTGGCCACGTACTCCGTCAGGAAGCCGGTGTGGTCGTGTTCTGGGTCAGCTATCCGCGCCAGGCCGAAGTCACAGATCTGGTGGTGGTGGGCAGGTCAGAGGTCAGGGCCGGCACGGTCAGACCCGATGCAATGCATTTCATCAGGAGGATACGAACCGCCCACACAAAGAAACGACGAGTGCGGTTCAAACGCACAGGACAAAAAAAACGAAAACAAAACCAACCAACCAAAGATTGCGTCGCTGATTAAGGCTCTTGTGTCGCACGAGACATTTCCATCCACTGCTGAGACGCTTGGGAGGGGCGTTTTGTGCGGGGCGGCTGGCGGTGAATACAGAGCCTCCGCATCCCGCCGCGGCCAGCGTGCCCCGTGTTTAGCCAGAGACCGACACCCTTTATGAGGAATATGGGTGCTGAACAAGCCAGCTGCCCGTTGGGTGTCCAATGCCAGAATCAGCCTGACCGACGCAATAAAACTGTTTATGTCATGTAAATAGTAATGTAGTTGTTGTTTTTGTCATCATATAAAGTCTACACACGCATACACGCTTCAACGCACTCTGGCACGTCGAGAATACAATTTCTTTCATAATTGCGTTTTACTGCCGGACCGGACCCACCAGACTGCGTACACCCCCGCGCTTGTACTCACGGCAGCTGGACACCAAACGGTCGTCCTGCTGCACAATAACAGAAAAGGAGGAGACCGGCATCCTGGTGTCGTTAGCTTGTTCGTCATGTTCCCCCTCTGTGTATACACACCGCATTCCTGTACACGGCGCTGGGGAAAGGGTCAGCGCTGAATGAAAACCTCACCGTTTATCCAAACGGAGTAGTCCACACAGCACTACCAGAGGGCTACCCCAACAATGGGGGCCTGTATGGGTCGGGGTCCAGTCGGGTCCCGGGTCTGCTGATCATCATGTGTGATACCCAGGGGGGGGGGGGGGGGGGTTCCGGGAAGACCCGCGCTTGGCGCTGACCCACGAGAGAAACGCGTCAAAGTTCTGGTAACTTGCCCGATGACGAGGCTTCCCGTTAGGGTCAGACAAGTTCTGTTATCCTAGTCTCCTTTTGTTTGGACGCCATGTGTTGTATCCCACACCAGCAAGTCTAACGCAGTAGAACAGCATCTAGTACCAATTGCACCGACCGGGTTTGTGGGGTCCATAAAACACCCGGGTCTCTATCCTCTCAGACATGACACAGGTGGGGCGGGAAACAC
This sequence comes from Urophycis tenuis, assembly GCA_036785325.1. Classification (NCBI taxonomy): domain Eukaryota; kingdom Metazoa; phylum Chordata; class Actinopteri; order Gadiformes; family Phycidae; genus Urophycis; species Urophycis tenuis. Next base: position 4,799,496 of record JAXIVH010000021.1, read on the forward strand.
ACACACTCTTCCCTTTTTCATCGTCAGCTCCAATCGATCTGGGAAGGAATTTCCCAGGGGCGTTGGGGTTCGGGTCAGTCCTTTTTGGACGCCTGAAGACCTCCACTCCGTGCATTCCGGCAGCGCCGTGTGAAGCAAGGTCTCCCGGAGAGAAAGTGGATTTAAGGAGAGTGGAATGCAGAGGAAAAACCCTCACGCAGCCGAGCGCCTGACTCCCCCCCCCCCCCCCCCTCCTCCCTAAACCCCCCTGGGAGCAGCGCCGGGCGGCGCCTGGTCCTGAGAGCCACGGGCCGCGGACAACAGCCGCAGCCGGCACTTCACCGCGGAGCTGCGTTGTCTCGCCACTGGCCAGCAGGGCCGTGAGAGTGTGTGCGCACACACACACACACACACAAGCGCAACCTCCATAAAATCTAATGGCACATCCGAGCACCGGCCGTATGTTGACAGTATTGACACAACGAGACTTGTGAGGCGCCAACACAATGGCTTCGGTGTGCGAGGCTGGCGAGGACGAGGCGTCGGGCGTTCGATCCCGCGCCCGGATACAACATTCCTCGGATTCCTCTTGCGTCTCGGTGCAACATGATAACGCCGTGCCATCTGCTCTGCGGCCGGCATCCCTTGTTGCGCTCCCGAGTCATCTCGGAAGACTCCGCTCACTGGAAATTACCCCACGCTGTGCGCCCACGACCCCGGCGTCTTTGCCCAGGAGACACCCGGGGACAAAACCCCAACCGACGCCACAAAGAATATCTCCTTGTCTTCCGAATAGACGTTGACATTTCACAACACTCAATCTTGGGTGACGCGTCGGTTTGTCATGATTACTATATATACACAAATGATGAACTGAAAGTTAACATCGGCAGCATCTCTACAGCATCTTACAGCTCATTTGGTTATTCTGACCAGGAAGCCTTTGCAAGTGTGTGTGTGTGTGTGTGTGTCTATGTGTCTGTGTGTGTGCGGGTGCGTGCGGGCGGGCAAACCTTCAGGTCACAGGTGGTGTTGATGAGCAGGTTGGAGGGCTTGAGGTCACGGTGCAGCACGTTGGCAGAGTGGATGTACTTGAGCCCTCGCAGGATCTGGTAGAGGAAGTAGCAGATGTGGTCGTTGCTCAGCTTCTGTGTCTTCAGCAGCTTGTAGAGGTCCGTCTCCATCAGGGTCTGCACGATGTAGCTGCAGCGGGCGGTCAAGGCAAACACAGCAGGGCGTGGCGTCGGGAGGCTGCCCAATCACAGCGGCGCCAAATCGACAACCCGGGAGATAAGGACCGGGCGCTCGTCGGCGCTCTACTTCCTGGTCTCCATCCCAGAACCGTGTCCAGGTACCAGGGGATCCACGTCAAGCCCGTTTTGCTCGCATGCGCGGAACAAAATGTTTTGTGAAAATCACTCTTTGCATTCCACACGGAATGTGAATAATCATTTGAGGGGATTAAAAAAAAAAAAAAAAATATTCTGAGGTAATTATTTTTCGCTCTTTATGACAACGACGTGATGGACGAGAGGTTTCAGTGGTGAGTAACAGCACGATCGGTTCATTCAGTGACACGCACGTCTTTGTGTGGGGCTACGTTTCTTACTTCAGACTTAGCAGCATAGTGCTTCAGCTTATGTAGTATTATCATAGTAATACAATAGCATGGTGCGCGCTAACACACCCACACAAACCCACCCACCCACCCACCCACCCACCCACCCACACACACACGGCAACTGCCTCAATGTAATCTTGGCTTACAATGCAAAAACAAGTCTCATAGTCTGCAGCCGAACAGACGTTAGCTCTGTATGTTGATCGATATGCACTGGCCATCATCAGTAGACATTACCAGCAGCACCGGGATGCGGTCTGTATTCGGCGGTCTGCCCAGTGGTCCGCTTTTAAACGCAGACGTGGCGAGGATCCATTAGGAGCGGATGTCGGGATGATGTGGCTCCAAATTAGCTGTGAACGATTGGCTGCAAAGGATGACCTCATGAATCCATAGCCCATGCAATTCAAGTCCGCGTGCATCCCATTTGATTTCGGCCCTAAGTGTACTTTCTGGTTTCACCACCATCTTGTCAGTGTTACCGCCATCTTTAGCCGAATGAAGCGTTTTGTGCGAGTGCATTCTCAGTTCATTCTCGTTTACTTAAGAGGAGGAGGGTGGACGGCTTGGACTGAGATGAGGTAGAGGCTGATAATAAGCTTCCGTTCATCCATTCATATTCACCTCTGTTCTGAAAGAGGCAGGTCTATTACTATTGCAAGACGCATTACCGAGCCTCGTTTTACTGTACTGTACTTCAAATTGAAACTGAGAATTTAAAAGCAGAGGATTTTCAAGTGTGTGTGTGTGTGTATGTCTGCGTGTGTGTGGTGTGGGGGGGGGGGGGGGGGGGGGGGGGTCAGCCAAATCTTTTTATATATATATTTTAAATTATACACGCCTATATAAATTATATAATTATACACGCTAACAAACTGGACATCTAGCCATCCACTCCAGTGAGGCCGCACCAAACACACACACACACACACACACAAACATCTTGTACAAGGATACACATCCCTCATGCACTCCAGGCGCCGGGCGCGCAGAATGTCGTTGATGCCGATGATGTTCTCGTGGTGGAAGCGCAGCAGGATCTTGATCTCGCGGAGCGTGCGCTGACAGTAGGTCTGGTGCTCAAACGGGCTGATCTTCTTGATGGCCACGCGCTGGTTGGTCACGTTGTCCATGGCAGAGCTGAGGCAAGGTGGGCAGCAGAGTGCGTGGGGGTGGGAGGGGGAGAGGAGGGAGGGCGAGAGAGAGAGGGAGAGAGAGAGAGAGACAGAGAAGCTCAGGTTACACACTGCGCTAGCCGCCTTGCCCTTAATAGCAGAAGAGGAAAACTTGGGCTAATACTTGCCGTAAAACAGAGCACTGCAGGGTTTTCAATCGTCTTACTCAAACCAATGGCGTGTAGGGCACATGACCAAAACAAAAACAACTCGTACAAAACAAATCTACGTTTGGGTCTGTTTTTTGTATATAAAAAAAATCCATTACAATCTACATGTCCAATAAAAGGTAAACCTAAAGCAAAAGTGATAGCAATACATGTATGCGTTTTGACCACAAAAGATGCGTTTGTGAGGTGTAAATAAGCAGTCTTAATAGAAGTAGCTGAGCTGGAAACTGCAACACAAAAAAAAAACCCTGCTATGACCTATACCCAATCGTAAACAATACTTCCTGATAGCCTAGTTGTGTGAACGTTTTAAAAATGTGAACAATAGCCCAGGGTAGTTCGACGGCATGTGTGGCACACCTTTTTTTCCAATTCAAAATGTTATTAAAAACAAACCACACTTCGACGCCCATATGTAGTCAAACGGTGAGTGCGGAATACGGGAAGTGTGCGGGTGGGATTCGTGGTTTTCAGACATGACAGACTGAACAAGACTTCTAGTCACAACGTAATAAGCCTGGAGGGGCTGCCTTGTGCCGCCGCTGCGGCGCACCGTGCTGTATAGCATGCACTTTGCTTCAGCACACTCGGCCATCGGATCTGATCCGTGTACCGAGTTCTGACCGAGTTGACAGCCTTAACAAGTGCAACAGGCCCGCCTCACACGGCCACACAATGCTTTACATGACGAATCACGATAAGGACAGCGTTGCTCTCGCACTAATCACTACTCTACTGGCATCGCATAAAACCGGATTTGCTGCATCGACCCAAAGTCCACTGAAGAGAGGCTGTACATAAACGAAATACACCACTGGGCAGTGAATGTGGCTTTACAGACAGCTTGCTCAAGTTGTCAGATGCGTTTGGAGCAAGTTTCCTCTACTGATAGCCAGCTAGCTCCTGCGCAATCAACATTGTTTCCTGTATGTTTCTGCAAGCTCATAGCCACGCCTGTAGCTCCTAGCAGCTAAACATATGAACCACAAGACGGCTCGGCTGGCTCGGCTTCGATCATGTTTGTTCGGCAGTGGGCCAGACGTGTTTTGTTAGCGTCTGCATCCATTTCGTACTCGCTCGTGTCACTGCGGACTATGACAGCTCGTTTTTAGCCCGTCAAACAACATTCGCTAACAAAACACCCAGGGCTCGCTAGCTGATTTATTCAACACATCCCATCGTGCGCAATAAAACACGAAGGAAAAAGTCGAATAAAAGCTTACCAGACCATTCCGTACGCTCCCTCCCCGATGTAAGAGAGGTTGGTGTAGCGGGGGCCCACGTCGAAAGCCTGCCCCTTGACCAGCTCCGACGCACCCTTGGATCCCGCAGCTCCGGTGGATCCATCGTGCGCAACAGTGCCAGCCACCCCGGCAGCGGCGCTATTCGAGCCTGTGGCCCCGGCCGCTGCAGCGCTGCTCGAATCCGCCATGCTTCGCTCTCGAAATGACTCGTTTTTCGTCGATAGATTCAGTCGAGTAAACTCTCGGGACTCGCGGGTCGGTGTATTGGCTGTCAAATGTCGTGGAAAAACGTGAAGACTTTCGTTGTCGAACGCGAACCTGCTCGATCGGGGCCCTCTTCTACTACTGGAGTGTAAATGGATTTCGCCCAAGAGCGCGGATTTGATCGCAACACTGAGCGTAAATGCGCGTGCCAAACTACGGTAGTAAAGCCACGTTCGTTTTGGTCACCGGGGGCGACCGACTTGGGCGGGGTTACAGCAAATGGTTACCGTTTGAATGGGAAGCACCGCCGAAACAACAACTCAGTTAAAACAAAACAGGCGCAACCGATGAAACGAACATGCAGCATCCATGAGTGGGCGTGCCGAATGTGTTACACTGTAGCATCTTTCATGTAATTATGTTAATTTCATTGAACGCTGTTATTTGATGTTACGTATTTTTTCGAAATAATATATTAATAATATGCTTTCTTTACACAACACGGCTCTGCCCTTTCTGTTGATTAACCACGGCTTCCTTGTAAATGTGCCCACGATAGGGTTAATTTGTAGACATTGCACATTCAATGGTCATGTTCATCCTTGATGCATCAAAAAGGATGGGTCGCACATTTCCAAGATGATTAACCCAGCCCCACATCGTAATAGCAAAAGTAATAGTTTTAATAATGAGCTCAACAAGGCTTTCTTGTTGATTGGCACAATATTCATAGCGATATATTTGCCATTTATCATCGGTTGAGTGCTACCACTCAACCGATGATTGATTGCCTATAGAATGCACACCACTCAAAGGCATGGATCTATGGGGAGGAATCGAGGAATCACAGCACTCCACTCAAAGGCATAATGACTACGGGCAGAAACGGGCAGGCAGAAACATGCGACTGGAACACACCCTTTTATTGTGACGTCACGGCAGACGTCCGGCCTCGCTTCCTGGTTGGGGCCGTTGCGTGGTTGCAGCGTTGTGGTGGTGATCCGTGATTATTCTGGCCAAGGAATGAGACTTCTTAGTTTGAAACAGAACTGGATCGGGCAGATACGAGTTGTCCTTGCTATTGTGGGATTGCCGTGCGCGGTTTGCAAACCAGAAACCAGGTATGCAGGTATTTTTTTTATTAAAGCACACACTCTTGAATTACTTCTATTTTGGCAATTTCTCTTGCATTATTAAAACAGAACGGCCAGCTCGATAACTGTGCCGAGTAGTGAGTGTGTCTACATACTCTTCCATACATACCCGAACTTAATGTAAATGTATATATCTTTAATACACTTAAGAACTAAACCGTATTCAATAAGAACAACTACATGTAACTATTTCAAATGCATCTTGGGAATATGTGACTCAGAGTTTCGCCCTTGTTCTGGCCATGCTACCAATGCGTAAATGCAGCAGATGCGATCGATAGAAGGAGTAGTATTTCCTACATCTGGGGCAAGGGGTTTGTATGCACCATTTTGTACAGACTAGTTCAGGGCTTATTACAGAACAACATATGGCTATCTCAGACATCCCACAACATATGGCTATCTCCCGCAAATTAATAGCATCTCCCTGAAGCGCCCTAAAAAGCGAAAATATAAAACTCATTTTACTTCAGACTACACAAAGGTTTATCCCTGTATGATTTCAGTTAGAAATAATGATATATGTTTGCAACAGTGACTTCAACATTTCCTATGGTGGTTGTTTTGGTGAAAACTAACCCTTAAAAAAAACTAGTCATACTTACTGGGGATTTGCGGTGGATTGTGCGTGTGCGTGCGTGTGTGCGTGTGTGGTGGGGGGGGGGGAGCTTCCTGAAATGAGTTTTTCCAACTTGGGAACCCTGCTATCTGTGATTGGTGTGGAATGTCATCCACCGCAGTGTTGCACGTTTAGCTGCAGGTGATGAGCACGTAACATGTGGCCTGTCCTAATTCTACCATTCTACTCCTGTCCCTCAGACTTTGGCTACCTTCTTCTTCTGCTCTGTCATTCATTAACAGCCAGTCAGCCACAGAGTGTGCTGATAAGCCCCACACAAACACACTGAGAAGCATGTCCTCTTCTGTAGCACCACCACCACCACCACATCTCAAGTCCAGATGCCAACCTTACCCAGGGTCTCAAATCAAGCGCTTCTCTGTGCCGGATGACAAGGTGGATTGGAGCCAGGTGTGGGCTCAGTACCATCCTGTCAACCACACCGATGCAATCGTGACTAAAAAACCAACATGGGCAGATCCAGATATTGGGTGAGACATGATGATGGAACACAACTTATAATTCTTTTTTTTTTTTTTTAATAATTTTAATGGAATTTTCCAGATTGCAAACATATTTCTCTTGCCCTAACACTACAGATGTTGGTCAACGTGGCCCATAGCCCTACTATGATATTTCTACATTCACATAAAAAAAAAAAAAAAACGATTTGCATAGTAGGCTATTCTCCCACAGTGTGCCTAGAAAGCATGTTGCCTGACATATTTGAAATGGGACTGAATCAAGATGAGGCCCCAGCCAGAACCAACATCCACCTATAGTTGTCTCGCAAACAGGTGAAGCGTTACAGTCAGCTCAGGTTTGACCCGTGCATCCCTCTTGTTTGCGCCACAGTACGTTTTCCCCTCGCTTCAACTCGGTGGACGGTGGCGTGGACAGGACAAGCTTCCAGGGAGAGTACAAGGTGGTGCAGACGAGGCCTCTGTAAGTTCTGGTGCCACACGGACCACAGACCACGTGCACGCGCACCGGCTCTGTCTGCGGGGCGTCAGTTTGGGAACGGAAGGACGCAGACACGCTCACTCGGTGCCTTGACCGTTGCCATTCATGGCATGTCATTTCGTTGTTGTCATAGCAACCCACGCGGACGCACGGGACTGGCTGGCAGAGGTCTACTGGGACGATGGGGACCCAATCACGCTGCGGATCCAATAGTCACGCGGTAATTTTCGGCGAACTTTGTTGGACAAATTTACCTTCTTAGAGAAGGCGGGCGTGTGAAGACAGGAGGTGTAATGGAAAGATCACACTGGATCACGCTCAATGAAACCGCATTTCTTTTAGATGACAAAGTGTTTTACACGTCAGGTTGCACAGTGAGACTTTTGATGAGTAAAAATCAGAAAATATCGCACACCAAAAAGGTGTTGAGTGATCCCAGGGCATTGGATTCTGATGGCTCCCATTGTGAATCCTCCCCACCTGCAGATGGAAGGTAGATGCCAAAGGGCAGAAGGTGGTCCACCCAGTGTCCAAACGGCCTGTCCTGCAGTTTGTCTCCATCAAGAGGAAGGACTGCGGGGAGTGGGCCATCCCTGGGGTACGTCACGTTTTTTTTTTTTTTTTGCTGCTCTTTCTGAATATTTGTATTGTGTTTACATTGACATGACAGTAGTGGCCCAATTGTGCTTTATGTCTCTGTATTGTACCATTGAACATTAAACAACATGATGTCGCATGCGGGTGGTTAATCATGCTAATGCACAACACCGTGCACAGTACCTTCTTATTGGGTATCACATCGTGAATGTGAACAGTCGGGTTGCCTTGTTCGTCGTCACATTCATGTCTTCATGCTTTGTGTCCGCGTCACTTCATCGCAGGGTATGGTAGACCCAGGGGAGCTAGTGTCTCTGACTCTGCAGAGGGAGTTCTCTGAAGAGGCGCTCAACTCCCTGTCCATCCCAGCCGCGGAGCAAGCCAAGACCCACCAACGCATCACCAAGCTCTTCAACTCCTCGGGCTTCCAGGTGGGCGACCGAGGAGGGTGTTTTGTAGTCGTACCAGTGGGCCATGAACTTGTGGTCAAACACGTGTGTGTGGATATGTTTGATGGAGGCAAGAGGCATATGCGATGCCACACAAACATAGGTATACTTTGTTGCCATGACATGCACGCTATTATACACACTACGTATTGGTGTGTTGCTGACTTGACAGGAAGTGTGTGTGTGTGTGTGTGTGCGCGCGTTCTATGCGTGTATCTTTGGTCTTCTTGGTGTTCTCTTGAAGGTATATAAAGGTTACGTGGACGACCCCAGAAATACAGACAACGCCTGGATAGAGACGGTGGCTGTCAACTTCCACGACGAAACCGGTAAAGACCCAACATTGTTTCTCTGCAGCATCGCCCGTTCCCTTGGCGACGTGGGCGTATCCATCTGAATGGAACTCCCTCTGTTGTTGCCCTAGGCGACAGTGTGAGTGGGCTGCCCCTGCAGGCCGGGGACGACGCCGGGCAAGTCACCTGGGCCGACCTTGACTCTTCCTTCCCGCTCTACGCGAGTCATTCCCATTACCTGGAAATGGTCGCCAAGGAGAGACACGCACACTGGTAAACCAAGGTGAAGAAACAAACGTGTATGTTGAAAGGAAGGGTGAAGAAAATGAAGAAATCATATATGCGCAACTGTGCACGCTTAAAGGCTGGACAAACATGCAATAATCGGTTCGGTATCCCTTGTATGCGCCTCCTTCGAGAAGTAAGTTATGTTTAATCAAAGTGAAGCCATTACACAGTACCCACTCCTTCATGCCACAGGTGTTTTTAAGAGACCTGCTAACTTTGTCATGAAGAGGATCCTTTCTCCTGGATCAATGAGAAAGTGCATCCACAAGTAGATTGATCATTTTATTGTTTGTGCTACGTATGGACTTTGCCTTTTGTCGTTCACAAATACACAATCACGTCAGCACACGCAGTCTCCTCACCCAGAGACACACACACACCCCTGATTGTACTGATCTTTGGGTTGATGTTGGTTTACTTGATGCACCTTATTATTAAATATTAATTTAAGCTCACCTTATCACGTGTGGACATTTTACATGATGGTTTTGCAGTGGAGTTGCATGTTTTCTCGATGGTTCCTGGACAAGTGATTGTGCACCTCGTATTCCCAGACAAGCATCATCATGTATTTGGTGTCAGATTCTGTATTGATTTTAGATAGCGATGTTTGGCTTATGTTCTCTGATTTGATATGGGATGGGATGACTTCACCACAAGAATGCCAACGCCCTGCATGTCCAGGAAATGGGTTGATCCTCTTTTCACCATTTGGGTATTTACAAACAACGGATTCTGCAAACCATCAGATATTTTGAATCTGAACCACAAATACGTTTTGTGTCAACATTCCAGATATGTTTCATCTGGTTATGAGATAACTACATACATTTAGAATTTCAAAACATTTTATTCAATTAACTACATTTTTGTTCAGAATCTCCCAGTCCCCATGTCATACATTTGCATGCATATTGTTCATGGCCTATGGTTATAATTTAATTTTCTAAGACAATCTTTATACCATTTATACCATTAATTTTCTGCATGTACACGTCCACCTAGGTGCTAAATTCCACTGGGTAGCAGATGCAAGTTATTTTTGGCAAAATATAATCAATCAAAGTATTATTTGTATGCACTCTGATTTATGAGTGGGGTAGGGACCGCTACCTCCCGATATAATCAGCTGATGCATTATGTTTTTGTTTAATTTATATCCGAATTGTATTCTTAGAGTTCTTAGATCTCAACAGATCATGATGACACGATGGCTCATTCAAATAGACCTCTTCTTCCCTGTCGTTTTATTTGGTGGATTAATGCAATTCGAACCATTCGGTAGAAGCGCCCCCATGTGACTACAATTGAACGTAGACATTGCAGAACACACCAGCGGCCTTGTGCGTTGTCCGTTTATTATAATGCACTGCTGGCAGCTGAGTCCAGTCAGAGTGGAGAAGGCTGACCTGTGAATCATATTGCCTGGTGTGCACTGAACCACGCAATATGAAAACATATATATTTTTCATATTTTGCGTTTAGCAAATCGTATGCAATATTGAATACACATGTAACAAGAAGAGTGCTCACCTGAACTGGCACCGGTGGGTTGAATAGCTCTTCCCCGCACCGCCTCGTAAGTGGGAAATTAGTGCTCCATGAACAGGCTGCAGGTGTCGCGGGAGACATTCGCCTTTTCTTTCCGGGACCACTTCGTCGTGATCTCGTCTCCTTCAACCTCCCGCACTGGTTGCCATCGGGCTACAGCCCCGGTTGCGTGCTGCACTTTCCTGGATCGCAGTATTTGCCCCGTACTTTCGGGCTCATCAACTTTGTTGCGTGTGTGCTTGTCGATCTCACATTCAGGTAGACTGTTACCGTGTTCCGTCTCTCGACCGGATATGGGTTAATTGGCAAGATGCTGTTGCCTAGTATTCGGACGCCGTGCTCTCTCTCTTTCTCTCTCTGTGTCCGTCACACGGTAGGTGTTCCGTCCACCTAGTCAATTGCAATACTGTTACTCTGTAATTTATATAATTGACTATGCACTCCTCTCAGGTTCTGTGGCGTTAACGCGGTTGCTGTTCTGTTCCCCCTGGCCCGATCTACTCGCTGTCGTGAGGTTGTACCTGTTCGGCCTGCTCGTCTGAACTCTGCTAGCTGTCAAGTGGATAATAGCCACCGCTAGATGGAAGGCTGCTTGTAGTTTTTGCCATTTTGTTTATTCGTGCTTGGCTGTAAATGACTGTTGGTGGCAGGGGCGGATCTAGAAAAACATTTATGGGGTGGCGAGACGGGGGCAGAATTTTTTGAGGGGTGGCAACAAATGGCAGACGTGTATATATACTGAATTTAATCAGTTATCACAGTTTGATGAGAAATAGTATGTGTACACACTACATAAGGACATGGGCTGCCATTTACAAACTCATACAAAGTTAATCTCATGCAATCAATGTCTTGCATTTGAGGTTTGATGTGAAACAGTTCATTCGTTAGGAATAAGTGACCATTCAATGTGAGCTCACTTAATAGGAAATAGAAGTATGGTAACACTACTGTAGGTGGGCTGTTATCACAGAAAAAGCCTTAAGGTAAGACACAGGCTCTCATATACAGACATACTCACATGCATATATACTCTTCAGACATAAATATATGTAGAAAACCCAGCTTTTGCTTAGCCTACTAGAAAGCCCAGAGGAGAGCCAAAAAGCACCACTGGTAAATTGAATCACATCAGGCTACAACTACCCACCTTTGTTTATGTAAATGCAGCCATTAGATTGGAATGTTCTGCTCTGAATATTTGTATGTGAGAGTAAGAATATATGTATGTGGGAGGGTCAGAATGAATGTCTTGAATGGCCCCTCATAGAAATGTCATGTATTCTCCTTCCGTTTCATATATATACATATATGCACACATAAACATATACACATTCAAACACACACAAGACCATACATACACATAATATATATCTGCATACCCATATCCATATATCTATATCTATATATCGATATGTCATATCTGTCCATACGCATAGATACATGCATGCACATATACATGCATACGCATATACATATATACATATACATACACATAAGATAATAATAATAATAATAATAATAATAACAATAATAAAGTGCACAGAAGAAATAATACATTCCAAAAGCCACCTGCTTTGTGTCTTCCCATACTGTGTGTACTTCCTCAGGTGACTGAGGTCTGTTAGGCCCAATCTCAATTCTCTATCTTACCCTAAAGCCTAGTTTATACTTCTCCGACTGCGTAATCCGTCATCCGTCTGCGTAACTACGGACACCCCTCGAGCCCTTTGTCCATATAGTAAAGCGTAAATATGTAGCGTATATATATAGCATATAAAGCGTATACATAAATGGCGCGGCCAGTGTTTACGTTGTGATAGAAGTCGATAGCGATAGAATGTGATTCATTGTGAGTCATTCATATGTAAATGACGTGTTTAGAGGACCAATCGCAGCCCTTGCCGTCTCCGTTGTACGTAGACGGAGTGACGGATACTTAAAAAATATTTCAGGCCGACGGAGACGACGGAGAGGGCTCCCCGTCTCCGTCGTCCGTCACGTCGTCCGTGCAGAAGTATATACTAGGCCTAGTTTATACTTCTGCGTAAAGTGACGGACGACGGAGACGGGGAGCCCTCTCCGTCTCCGTCGCACAGCGCTAGTATAGTTGCGACCGCGACTATACTAGTGCTGTGCTGTTCTTATTCATTTCTTCATAGATAGTTAATCAGTTTTTACCTCTTTCCTCCCGTGTCTCTCCTCTCCTCGCGACTCCTGGCTCCCTCGCTTCGCACCACTCCGATTTCCAGACAAAGCCGTCACTTGTCGCTCTCCGCTCTCGCGTTATCTCGAGCTGCATTCACTGCAGTCGGACATTTGAGATTCGCGCTCGTAAATGTCAAATTGGCCATACCTTTTCTTTGAATTCGTTGCTGCCAACTGGGGTGGCAGCAGGGGTGGCAAGGCTTTGTTTTAGGGTGGCATTTGCCACCCTATGCCACCCCGGTAGATCCGCCCCTGGTTGGTGGCCTTGTCGCTTGCGGGACTTATCTCCCTCTAGTGGTGTTAATCCCCTTCTGCATGTGTGTTATTTTCTTTAGTTTGTTCAAGTTTATTTGCTAGTCCAAGTTTACTGTTGATTTGCTAGTCCAAGTATACTGTTGATTTGCTAGTCCAATTAATTTGCAGTGAAAAACGGTTCGTTTGGTTGGCAACGTAAAGCATTTTTTTGCTCTACATGGATTTATCACCCAGGAGGTAGGGCATTCGTCTGGGTAAGCTTCGAGCTTGAACCCGACTCCGAAATTACTTTGCATGTGAATTTCTGGGCCCTTGTTTTTGCTTACTTCTGGTGCCATTTTATATTGAAGAAAATAAATGTATTTTTTGTATCCACTGGGCCTCGCGTCTTTGCTCCATTCTTCAGAGTGTTGATTGTATACATACCTAAGTCAGTTTAATTTGACGTGCACAATGGGCTACACCATGCATGTTTTCTCTCCTCGGCTGAGGAACAGATTTGTGAAAAATCAATTAGCCTTGCGGACAGGAGGAACGGCGACCTCTGCTGGCGGTACCCCCGCATCACTGCCTCATTCTCCGGTATGAACTTTGGACTGGATGCGTCATGAAACACGAGTGAATAGGACACGCTTTCGTTTCCTTGTAGTGACGATTAATTCTGAAGGTACTGTGCGGTCTACACCTGAGGTTACCCTGAAGTAATCGCAATAGAGGCGAATTCTGCCACGCCCTGATTCTGCACTCGACAAGGAAACAAAACTTCACCTGAGTTGTAGCTGTTGTAGTCAGGTAGTCTACACGGTTGTACTTGGAATATAACTTGAGGATTTATGTCTTTGGAATCAATACAAACAAAGGTGCAAAGGTATGCCTAACTCTCAAATGTCAATTCGGTCTGCTGTGTTTCATTTCTTACAGATTTACGTTTATTATGTCTTCATTTCACCACTCTATGTGCTGCTTGCATGACGAGTGACCTAACAGGTGGAATTGGAGGACATTTTATAAATGTCCTGTTAGCTCTTCCTAAACCAATGTTATTTGTTTATCTTCAGACCAAACACTGAGGAGATGTTGCATTCGTATGTCTCCGGTACACTGAGCTACGTTGACAAAGTGACTGACTTCTGTAATAAAAAATCGAAATGGAGGCTCCAGAGGAAGACAGAATTGGAGATGATGGAGGACATCCAAGAAAGGGCCAACGAACTGAACATAAGCGTTAACCAGGTCTTCAAGTCTACAGAGAAAGTTAAAGCAATAGGTCAATATTTTCGCAACATGCAGGGTTCAGACAGTAGACGCGAGGAGCTGGAGAAAGAGCTGGCTACTGTGTTGGAGTACACTGCGGAAGGAATGGAGCAGCTTACGGACTTCCTGGATGCTGTGGAGAAGCTCGCCGTAACTTCTCTGCATGTGTTCCCGGGCGGAGCAAATGTTGTGAAGCTGTCTCTGGGAATCAGCCTTGAAAGCGTTAAGGGCGTCATCTCTGCTGCACGGCTGGTCTGCCCTCTGCTCCTGCAGTTTAAGAGAGATGCTGGAGTCTTCTTCATTCCAAGCCTCCACAACGTGGCCGTCTTTGTGGCTGAGTTAGACCAATACATTCGCGCCACTGAGAAGATCTGTACAACGATGGAAAAATGGTAGGCTGTCAGGGATCAACGTTGGCCAATGACTTGACTTGAGATGTATTCCTCAAGTTATTCATAAATCGTACACACAAGGCTTTACTCACTGTAATTAGAATGAAAATCATGTCATTGCAGCTCTACAACTGGCTACAGCCACAAAAGACTCCAACAACCATTGGTTGACTTTGCTGAGGATCTGACAGAGGAAGTCATGCAAAGCATCCTTCTCCATGTCGAAGCTCTTTCTATTATCAGGTAAGTGTGAGCATACATAGCCACAGACATGCAGACCAGCTCAAATCAGGGCATTTTATGTTCTTTCACTGACACCGACCACAAACTCGGCCAGCGCTAGTAAACTTAGAAGCAAAAACACCCTGTCCTGCTGACGGTCTGAGAAAACTTGGCTGTTAAAACTCAAATCAACACCTTGCAGAATGGCCGTTGTAGACTTTGAAAAATCTCCTCTTCAAGTATTCAACCACTCCTGTAAAGGAATTACTCATCAGTGGTTGAATATCTCTGTTACAAAACAGGGAAACAAGACAGTTTCATGTTTCCGGCCAAGCCTCCGCCTCCTTCACCCATCCTGCTATGACATAGTAGGACTGCTGGACCCTGAATAACATCTACACACTAAAAACGAATGTGTTGGAAATAACACAATTTTTGTTGGTTTTTTACACATCTCTATGTCCAGAGAGGGACAACTCAACTTGTTAATTTTAACACATTAACTTTGTTACTTACATTAACACAGTAAATGTGTAGGTTTTATTAACAAATGTTTGTGCTACTTAATCCAAATCAACACATATTTGTGTACATTGGCAACACGTGTGTGCATGCATGCTATATGAAAAAAAACACAATTGAAATTTACTTGGCATTTAATTCAATAGTTCTTTCAATTGATTTGGTTTAATATACACCCTCTGGTGCAACCTAGACACATCATCAGTGATGTAACCTGAGGTCATAGGGTGTTTCGGGTCTCTCAACATCAGACACCCTCGCCCAGGCGACCCAGCCGGGGGTGATCAGACCCCGGCTTGTGTCTAGGTAGCTTGTGTGGCCCACGGATCACCCCTCCTGATCCACAGCCATCTTGATGCCTTCTCAGCAGCATCAGTGATGTTCTTGATGGCTTTCTTGCTGTGCAGTCCCCTTATTCCCAACAACTTGAGGGCCCTGCAGAGTGACTGGCCTGCGAAACCTCGGCAACCAACCTCAATGGGACTACAACGAGTCTTCCATCCGTTGCGCCGGCATTCGCCTGCCAGCTCCTCATACTTGGCCCTCTTCCTCTCAAATGCCTCCTCCATCCGGTCTTCCCAGGGCACAGTCAACTCCAGCAGTATCACCTGCCTTGTTGATTTCAGTTCATTACATTTCAATTCATTACATTTCAGTTCATTACATTTACGATTGCCATTTACACAAGTCATAACATTTAGGAAATAAGTCTATATCTTGTCAGTAAGTGAAATTCAGAATCTTTGAGTTGATATACATCAAGTGGCAAAGCATCAGTTGCATCTTTCAGATTAATCACTTGAAATTCATTTGTCTTTTCAATCACATATGTGTGAAGGTGGTCATCAAAATACTTAACAATGAGAACTCTCAACAAAACGAACACTTCGTCACGGTCAGAGAAGGGAACAATATACACTGTCTCTCCAAAGATATGTTCGTTGTCCAAATCACATTTTAAGGAAACTACACAACCAGGTCTGTAGCAATGACCAAGTATAGACACACAACTGGCCACACTTATCATACTCAAAATGTTTAAATCATGTCGGCAGGCTGCCATTTTTTCAATCAATACTTTAGCAAACTACCAACAGCAACTTGTAAATTATTTGCTACAGTGATGGGTCTTTTAAGTGGGTCACCAAACTTCCATGTGTACATGCATGAGACTTGATGTTTATAAGCCAGCATTTTGGAAATATTTACAAAGTTGCAAACAATGTGAGCATGCCTTTTTAAAGGGCCATGCTTTCCCTCGAAACGCATGCACCACAGTCTTACCAGAGGGCCGAATTGGATTGTCAGTCGCCAATAATGTGTCATGAAGTGGTGCTTTGGGATAAGTTTTCTTTCTGGATAAAGAGTTTTAAATAAATTATGATGATCAATAATGAGCTGCTTTAAATAAAGGGCCATTCCTGTGGTTGTTACCGGGGCAAAAACAATGTCACATATATTTCTTAACAGAAGGAACAATTGCCAGTGTTGACTTTCTTTGCTCACAAAATCTCCAATAAAAAAAGGCAAAAAAAGAAGCAAACACCACATTTGACTGGCTGTTTGTTTTACAGGGTTTTCTCCTGTTCTCAAGTTAAGTATGATGCTAGGTTTGCTCTTACCATTGTTGCTACCATAATCAAATCTTGTAATCTTATCATTTAATTGCTCCGATGTGAAGAGCTTTTCCACGTATATGAAATGTTGCAACATTAGTTTAATTTCAAGTGGAGCTACACCTTCTAAAATGTTGTGCATCACATCAACGCAAACATTTTCTGTGATGTGGAAATATTTAAGAGAATTAAGGCATGAATCTCCCTTAACACCAGTGGCAGAAGGATTTTCTTGAGCGACATGCAGCTGGTAATTTTCTTTGTTACGCAACTCAGTTTTATCATCATCAAACTCTTTTTGGGCCATCTCTTTATCGACCACGCAAAAATGACAAAATTTGTTTGCAGAAAAGCTTTCAACAAAACCCCCAAGTGAATGACAGCCAAGATTGTCGGCAGTGAAAACACATATTGTTCCAAGGACAGTAGTCTCCTGGCCTCCAATGTTGACCTGAATGCCCCTTGTTTCTAGTGATTTCAAATCATCTAGTAATGGTGAAAATATTTTTTCAAATCCATATGTTTCTTTATCGATTGAATTGAACAGAAGGCATAGGTGAATGTTGGCAAGAGCAGAGTTAAATTCAGCAGGTAGGTTTCCAATACAAAAATAAACAGCCCCCATCCTGTGTATTTTTGTTTTTGACCCTAATGGATTTGTTGTTTCTAAATCATCAAAATATAATTGAATTTGTAAGGCACTAGGATGTTTCTTGTACAGTTCATGTCTTTTGAAATGTAATCCATCAGAATAATCATACATGTTACCATCATGACTATCAAAACTCTGCCTGTAAAATGCTTGCATGTGTTCATTCCTGAAAAGAAACTTTACTGTTTCGGAAATTGGAATGTACTGACAAGTGTCAGCAGCAAATGGTTGCGATGACGTACCATGCTTTCTGCCTGTATGCCCTCTATGACCTAAGAATATTTCTGTAGGTTTAATTAATGATAGCTTCTCTGAAAAATGTTTGCACATTTTGTGCGTAGTGTCCACATCTTCAAACATGTTTCGTGCTTCTTCAAAATTTTGTAGTAAGTTTTGGACAGCTTCATCATTTTGTGGCACTGCAAACTTGTTGAGCACAGACACTGTCTTTTCTTGTAAACAATCTAATGTTTTCTCAAGTAACTCTTTTGTGCATGTTATGCTTTTCTGAACATCAGTAAGAGTTGTATTTGACGCAGAATACATTTTAGCTACAAAACCTGCTGCACAGTTCTTAAGGTCTTGGAGATCAGAATTCAGAGTTGTGTCAACATCACTAGTACTGTCAAAACTGCAGTCCATATCAGTCTCTGAAGCACCTGAGAGGGTTGGGATTGATGAAGTCTGAGAGCTGGTAATATTTTCTGCCTGCGTTTCAAAAGGAACAAGATTAGCATGGGAATGGTATCTTTTCAAATGTTTTGCATACGAATGTACACTGTGGTAAGTTCTTTGGCAATGGTCTTGACTGCACACTAAAGTGTAGTCCTGCCCATCGGAGAGTGCATGGACATGTCTGAGATGATAAATAAGCCTACGTGCATCTCGAGATATCTGTCCTTTGCACTTCGGGCAGATGTACATGGTCAGCTAACTTAGAGGACCTGGAGCTTTGCAGCAAGCTCCACAATTTTGGATCTCTTCCCACCAGAGATCTGCAGGCCATAGATGTGCTCGATGAACCCAAAGGCTGAGGTCAGTTGAACGGGATAGGCAAGGTTGTAAACCCAATACAATTTGAAGAGTTTGTCCAGACTGCAGGTGAGGCCCTCTTCCTGGAGTGGAATGACTACGTTGTCAGTAGCAGCCACGATGACATATTGTGCTGCTGTTGTGCTGGGATGTCCACGGCTCACCAGACGAGATTGCATCACTGGAGCAGGGTCAGTGGTTTGTAGGAGGTCGTGGAAGCTTGTTCCTGGCTAAAACACACAGTGTATGCAACAAATTTTATTATGTATACATCATGCACATATGATCTTTACAATTATGAATAATTTACATATGAAGATTGTTTTAAATTCCAGTCACAAATCAGCCCTCCTGTTGTCCTCGGGTCAATTTGACCTGTTTTCAAAAGTTAATATGTCATAACTTTGGTTTTCTTTCATATAATTGCCTGAACATTACATGGATGGTCCCACACGATGGTCTTTGCAAGTCAAATTAATTATGATATTCTTACTTGTTTAATGTCCAACATGTAGGACAGAGCTGATTTGATGCTGCATTTTGTCCATCCCTTAGATCTTCCTGACACAGTAGGGGGCAGATAATGCGTGAGCATCTTCAGTGCTCTGAAGCACTGTGATTCTGTAGAAATAGAAAAACATACAGAGTACATACTTCAAAATAAAATACAGACAGGGTGTGACAGCTAATGTGTAGGAGGTTTGGGATGACATTCCTGCTCCACCAGAGTATATCAGATTATTTTTTGGGGTTTAAAAATTCAAAAGGCCCTGACCAAGTTTGCATAGCTGACATGTGAGACTGTAAGGTTAAATGTGTGTCAACTTGGGGAGTTTTCTATGCACCTAGGATAACACAAAAAGCATGATAATCCTCCATAAATTAACTAAACATTACCAGCACTCTCAGCTTCCGGTGGTTCGTCTTTTCCTTCAAGAGTAGCCAGCTTCAACAACTTTGGCACCATGGTTGCGTCCCATTTGCGCAGAAAGATGTCCGTCTTGTTTGGAAACATCTTCTCGAACTCTCTGTCAATCTGTCACGTTTTACCAACAGGACAACACAAGGGTGATTAGATAAATGTACACATCAGTCAGGGTATATGAAAATCCATTCGAGGGTGAGGGTGGTGATTAAATTTACTGACTTACCAGACATGGCATATCAACGAAACGAGGGTAGTTCTCAACAATCTCTGCCAGAGTAGGTGATTGATTAGATATCCAATATCTTCGGTGGGAGTAGGTTTTGTCCATACCCATCTTGATCGACGAAAGGTTCTCAGGACTAGGCTTCATCCTCTTGATCACAGTCGTCCATTCTTGGACAGACTCATCACTTTCTGTAACTTCTTCAAGTCTAAGAGTGATTTCAGAGGAGCAATCCCTTCTGCAATAACGGCGCTGATCATCCCTTAGTTTTCAGCGGATATTCCTCAGCTTATCTTCCAGAAAGCCAGTGTGGCTTGTTGGATCATAGAAGTGCTCCTTTACAACACAGAATACAAGTACAACACAAATAAAACAGTGATCGTATGAGCTACTATCAAAATCAAACGACATAATGCATGTTTCACACTACTCTTAACAATATTCCCTTACATATCCTTCATTTTCGTCCTCCATCTTGATGTTAAGTGATGGGAAAAGTGTCACAATGGTTCTGGCGAGGAGTTTTTTTATCCACACTAACTGGATAACTGAGGAAAAACATAATGAACAAGAAAAAGGACACATTAACATTGAGCATATTTACATTAGACCTCCTGTAATCCAAAATAAAAGTGACAAATGTCTACTTACAATCCCTTTTTTTCAACAAGGAAACTGACGGCAGTCGTTACCAGTGCCCTTCTCCATTTTTCTGTAAGGGTTCCATTCTCGTCATAGAATGCAAAAATCCTGGGATCTTTTTGTTGGAGGTGACTCTTCACACTCTCAGGATCAAGATCACTGGCTGCGGTTGAAATCTGAAGGAACATTCCATATACAGTTTTTTACTTTAACTAGTATACTGCTGTAGAGACATTACCACTTAATCTAAGCACTGGGATAATAATGCTACACATAAAAGGCACACTAATATTCTGTTTAGTGAGCTTGTAAGAGCTGCTTGCCAAATCTTTCGTTAGCCTGAGAAACATTTCCAGATATTTGTCAGGAGCACATGAACACACAGGTACAAAAACCTTCCTTAACCCTTAAGTGTTAAGTGATTTCCAGCCACCCTGTTGTTTATTTTTTAAGCCATTTTGGCTGTGTTGAATATATCTCAAATTTGCCAGCACATTAAAAAAAAAAACTATAAAAGAAATTTAAGGCTGAATCTCAATTCTCTATCTTAGCCCTTCCCCTTGGTTTTGCGCGTTCACGTGAGACCAAGTGCTGTCTCAATTCTCTTTTCGACCGAGGGGAAGGGCTAAGGGGAAGGGGTATACACCCCTTGAAACCAAGTGAGATCGGGAGCTTACTTGAAACCAAGGGGTACCCATTACAATGAGCAACCGGCAACAATCGCGGCCAGATCTCAACGAGAGTCACATAAATGTAAGTATTTTCGGCTGAAATAATTGATTTAAAATTTACGAAAGTGTTGTTTTGTGCTCTAAACAGTCCTGTACCTATATATTTGCAACCATATTCTTAATCGAAACTTTTTCGAAAATCGGTATGCGAACGTTACATTGAACTCCATGCATGTCTAGTTTACTAAACACAATTAGCAGCTAATTCCGTTTGATAACAGTGTAGACAATTAGAGACAAATCGATACGTGCTTTACATATATCGTCCTTTTTCACACAGGAACGCCGGAGGAAACCCGGCAGCTGATACGTTTTTGACACGAAAACGAGCAGAAATGTCCGAAATCAAAATACGCTAAATCAAAATACGCTTCAAAGCAAATGTGGGAGTGAGTCATGCGTTCAATGTTGTAGCCATTCATAATTGTAAATAAAGACATGTTGGTTAACAAAGACATTGTTTCTGAACATCAGTGAAATTCAAAACCGTATTAACTGAAAAAGATACAAAACACCATGCAGTGTGTAGGCCTATAACAAATTGTCAATATTTTGTCGTCAATGTATGATGACGTAACCGTAATGAGTGTTGTCTCAATTCATTGGGGCATGTCGCCCTTACCCCTCTGTTTCAAGGGCCAAGGGGAAGGGGAAGGGGTAAGATAGAGAATTGAGATTGGGCCTAAATCTCAGTACTTTAAGCCTGAAATGGCTATGCTATCAAAATCCAACCTTAAATAATCCTAGTGCCAAAATATCAATATTTACTATTTCTATAGCAGTTTATGGGAACAAGCCACGTTTTGGCTTTTAGGAACATCCACGGCGTAAATAAGTAATACTCAAGGGTTAAATGAACAGACATTGAACAAACATACCTGCTGTACTTCCATTTCCTGTGTGGTAACGGCAGTGGCACTGATATCACAAACATCTGATTGAATGGACTTGAATAGAATTTGGAATTTATCCATGTTTTCAACATTACAGTTCACATCAACGTCAATGTATTCCTTAAAATCTGAGCAGAACTTCATAATCCTGGTCATTTGTGCTTTGCACAACAGTGCAGATGTACACGCCTTGGTAATGTCCTTGACATTACTAAGAGTTTAAGTCTTCTTGAAAACTTCTCTGCCATCCAGGAGGACTGTTGTGAGGGACCTGGGAGAAGCCATTCTTCTACGTGTGTATAAACAAAAATGTACAGTGACAAAACAAAATCAACACAAATTCACACTTAACACAATTCATACAACACTAAGGTGACAACAAAAGGACTTAACGTAAAATAATAAAAATGTAATCATAGCCTAATAGCAATCATAATACACATAGTTTCTGCAGGTTTGAACAAGCTAAATTTTAAAACATTCTGAAACATCATGAATTATATTTAAGACCTATATGAAGGGATCCAATGGAGAGTGTTGATCAATAAAAACTAAAGTTGTTGTTAAAAGCTTTGTCAATACCAGGGAATGAAAAAGATGTTTTTTAAATTTAAACTGCAATGACAGTGTATTCAAAAATTGTGTTTATTATAGAGGCCAATTGGACAAATTTTGCCCAAAGGTTCAAGGGTGTCACACTTTTTTAAGGAATGCAGGAGGGTTAAAGGCAACAGAGAAAGCAGTAAATGAACATACCTGTTCAAGACTTCATTAAATGTAATTTAATACCTGAGAAACCAGGAATAGTTTTAAAATCAACCAGTGCAGTTTAGTCAAACAGTTTTATTGATACTGTGGATGCCTTTTTACTATCAAGCCTTATCTTAATTATGTTAGCCAACTTGTGGAAACAAGCCTGCAAAATAAAAAGCCAAAATTATTTTATGAATTTAATCATTAACCAACATTATGCAGCATAACTGGTAAAAATCATGCAGCTGTAACATTACTGAAGGATGTCAAAAGCTAGGATTTCAGATATCAATTTGGCACTGACCTTTTGACAGAATGATCTTATCTTAGCTTACAACAAAAATTATGTTTATTTTCACGTCCTGGCTTATTGAAAATACAAATACTGTATTCTTTAAATTTAAAACAACAGTAATGTAAACTACTATCTCAAATGACTCCATCGAAATGTATTGACAACTGGAATAATTGAATACTTGAAATTAGATGTGAGTGTTGAAATTAGAGTGTTGAATTCACTAACTTTTTCCTTACACTTGTGAGTTTTGAAGAGGACTTTTACGAACTTATCCGGAAAGACGGAAGAGACGTCGACGCAGCGGTAGCCTTAGCAACAGCTAGTTGAAGCTATCAGAAAAGTGTTCTTTTAAATAAACTCCTGGTGTACTTACAAACTTTAAAATGCCTCGTTTTGTGAGTACAGACCATATATGTACTACTACAGAAGTTGGGTAACAATCCATGCATTATTAGTAGAGTCATTGAGGAGATGTACACACTGTACCGGCACTCCAGTACGAAGTCTTTCGGCTGATAACCCTAAACTTGATAAATATTGACCATCGCTAAAAATGCATCCGAGGGGGTATTTAGCATAACTATTGGTGTAAATTACCTCAGGGTGAATTTCACTCCGAACCATCACTTTAAGGCTGGTTTATGCTTCTGCGTAGGGATTGCCTCGTGATTACGCAATGGCCACGCCATTGCTTGGACGAAGCCATGAGCCCGTGATACTTCAGCGTAGGGATTGCGTGGGGTTTGCGTCTCGAAATGCAATTCATTGCCACATGACCATTCTGGTCATTACATACGGATTACTAGCGAGTTAAAAAAAGTTTACAGAAAGGAAAAGCGATCTCCAGCCAATGTAGTTCGCGGACCAATCACAGCCAAAGCCGCTGCGTTGGGGGTTGCGTCGCCTCGACGTGCGTCTAGGATTTTGGGAGGTGCACGTCGAGGATGTAAAGGGTCCGCAAAGGGTCCGCAGCCCCCCAGCGTCGCGTCGACGCGGAAGTATAAACGAAGCATTACTGTAGTCATTGAATAGAGCTGTACTGTTTTCTGCACACTTTCACATTTGTTAAACCTTCATTTCATTTGTGAAAAAATAACAAAGGGGATGCGTTTGACTATTTTTGAAAAATGCATTTAAGTGAGGTTTTACTATTTTTGTGTCAATATGATCACAACTGGATTGCTTTTATTTCAGAGGACAAATGAGTCCTGACTATCAGTCCCTCTATCTAAAAACTACAGAAAGTAAGACAACATACATTACTGTCATTTTAATAACCACTGTCACTTTTCAATTTTGCACCTTATTCTGCATTTCTGCATTTCAACCTGCACCTTAATCGCTCATTTGCACTTCTGGTTAGAACTCCAACTGTATTTCGTTGTCCCTGTACTTGTACTCTGCACAATGACAATAAAGTTGAATCTAATCTAATCTAATCTAATCTAATAGCAATATTTCTATTTCCTGGATTCCCCCTCCCCCTCATTTCTTAAACCAACACTCTTGTGACATAGGACAGGCATCCCACCTGATTGGCCAATGCTCATGACACAATTTTGTGTAGAATGTCTGTGTAACTTTCCCCTCAGGAAAATCCTTTGATTTAACAACATTTGTTGAAATGATCATTGCACAAAAAATTTGTTGATTTCCAACACATTCGTTTTTAGTGTGTAGATATGTCAGTGATATTTTGACATTTCTAAATATCATTGGCATTCATACTTATTACCACTCATGTAGGACAAACCTGAAGTTCAAAATTGGAAGTATTGATATAGTACTTCACATGACAAATGTTTCATTTTAAGTACCCAAGGAAACTTAATCGAAAACTAAAGCTAGCTGTAGAGTTATGGCTGTTTTACTATCAATACATCAACTCAAAACAAAACACGTGGAAAGGTGTAATGTATTGAATATCAACTTGAATGATGTTGTGTAATGTCTTGAATAATTTCCTGTTAGAACGAGTAACACATTTCCATCTTTTCAATTTCATTGTTCAGGGAGAACAAGAACTTCAGACTGGTGTACTTATTCCAGGAAAAGTCATCGTCTGACTTTGCCATCCAGTTCACAAAGTGTCATCCCAGAATGCTTCAGTTTCTTGATGAAATGGAGGCCTGTGCCATCCAGCTGGACAGGATGAAGATTGGCTCCCATATCTCCAGTGTTGTTGGGAGCTCAGTGGGAGCCGTTGGTGGGGTCCTGTCCATTGTTGGGCTGGCTCTAGCCCCATTTACAGCTGGGGTGTCGCTGGGTCTGACCTTGGGTGGGTTGGGTCTGGGAGTTACCAGTGGGGTAAACAGTGCAGTCACTGCAATAACTATGACATCTGTCAATAAAACCCAGCAGGAGAGAGCCGCTGAAGGCCTCAAGAGCTTCATGGAGGATGTGTTCAGTATTCAGAAGTGCCTGGATGAGGTGACCAACCAGAGGAAAGAGACATTCAGAGAGGATTGTGGTCACGCTTTGGTGAATGGAGCCAGGGTAGTCCGTAGTATAGGTACAATTGGCAGAGGCATTGATGCCCTGGTTGATGGCCTTGACGACATAGGAACAGCAGCAATCAGAGGACCTGCTGCCCTCTCCAAGTCAATCAGGGCAGGTTTCATCACCCTCAATGCTCTTTTCCTTGGTTTGGATATCTTTGTCATCTGCAAAGACAGCATCAGTTTGGCCAAAGGGGACAAAACCGAGCTCTCCCGATTCATCAGAGCCAGGGCGGCACTCTTGCGCTCAAAGCTCGATGCGTGGCAAGCAATGCATGAGTCCCTGAATCAGGGAATGCTAGAGTCAGAAAGGGGCCAATGTATCCTGGAGCAGTCGTTGAATCTATTGTAGGAGACCACGGAAAAGGATCTGCAGTCTGATCCAACGTGGGTAAAACAAATGAGCTAAAGTTATCAGTTGAAAAGAAGATTTAAACTGATTAACTGTTTAAACTGAATGTGGATGCTGATGTGTGGAACATTCCTAATATTGCAATAAGTGTAAAAATGCATTGATCAATTTGGCTTTACATTTAACCTTCCAATGGATGCATACACAACGGAATTGTCTTGTATGAAATGTAATTTGTATGTATATTTGTATTTTGATGTTTATAAATAAATAATTGTACTTTGATTAACTGCACCACAAAGTGCTTTTACCTGCAATTAACATTGACATATTAGAGATAGTTGACGCCAATGTGATGATAAAGACCATAAAACATGTTTTCAGATTACATGTTGTAAACAACAAACCATAAACATGTTTTTATTATACCCCAGTACCATGTCTGAGGAGGCAATCAATCTCTAGGATAGCCCCACTAAGGGTGTATAAAATATTTGTCAATATGATATAACAAAGTCAAAGTCAAAGTCAATGTCAAAGTACTTTATTTGCCATTTGTGCATAAACTAGTAGTCCAAGCACATAGGAACTATTGTGCAGGCCCTCTGAGTCAATAGATAAATAGAATTAAATAGAAAAAATAGGAAAAAGACAAAATACATTAAAAAGTGATAAAAATCAAAAATCAAAGAGATCAAAAGAATAAAAAAAAGTGGATCAAATGTTCTTTTTTGCCATCAGCCTCACTGTTGCTGGGAAGAAACTGTTAAAAAACCTTGCTTTTTTGGTAGGAATGCTGTCCGCTCTACTGTGTCTCAGTTTGTATGTGCAGTTCTTGTGTTTGAGCAGAGAGTTAGCTGGATGGAGTGGGTCTTTAACGATTCTCTCTGCTCTCCTCTGGCTGCGCTGTACATATATGGAGTCCATGGAGGGAAGTGCTGTGCCTATAATCCTCTCCGCAGTCTTGATTATTCGTTGCAAAGACTTCCTTTCAGCCTGAGTAACAGCATCAATAAGATGTACAAAGATGGTAAGTTTGTGTGATTGCTGTAAAATCAGCCAAATACCTAAACAATACCCATGTGACTCTACCTCCCACTTGAGGGTCTGGACCTGGATTCATTATCATCACCTCTCTTTTTTTGTTGTTAGTTCTTGGCTATTTGTAACGTGTTATCATTAGATCACAGGATTTCAGTCACTAGTCTTTTTTGTCACGGAAGTTGCATCTGCGTGTTATGCCCCAGTCTAGGGGTGCCTAGAGCATAACTTGAAAAGGCCCCATCTTCCCCAAGTCCCAACCACAACAGATTTTAGATAAGAAAAAAATAAGGATTTATTCATACCACTCATAGATCACATAAGTATAACTAAAGTATCAGCTTCAGGGTGGCCCAAGGCCAAAACAACAACCAAACAAATCTACCTGGAAAATAAATCACTATTCTCAGAGCAAACAAACGACAATGGATTTACCTCCCTACTAACAAAACAAGAGAAAACATGCTCAACTGAAATGGTGGTCCACCCCTACTATGCAAACTAGAACAATTTCCCACCTAAAACAAAGAATTCCCCAAAAGGACATGTGGCTGGTTGGGAGAGGAGGAGGATGAGGATGGCTGGCTACCCCCAATGGTGGCCATCTTGGCTCCTTATATTCTTGGGTTTCCTGCTGCAGCCAATCGCCATCAAGGGCCTGAAATCCCTCGACCAATCCTCCTCCGGGGATGGCACATCCCTATTTACATATAGGATTGGGAAGGAAAAATCAAAAACGACACACAAAACAGAGCAGACGGCTAAACTATGACCACAGTCATAACACCCCCACACCCAATAATTAAATACAATGTCTACATTGTTCTCTTTTCCAGAGAAAAAGCAGCTGAGGCATTACAGCATTATGTCTCAGATACACTGGATTGCATTGACACATTGAACAAGTTCTGTAACTCAAAATGGATGCCTCAAATGGTAGCAGAATTGAACAAGATGAGGCACATCCAAAAAAGGGCAAACCAAGAGGACCTTAGTATTGGCCATGTATTAAATTCTACAAATAAAGGTAAAGCAACGGCTGAATACTTGGGTTGCATGCTGAATTGTGGAAATATGCTTCAGCACGGGGTGCTGGAGAAAGAGCTGTCCACTGTGTTGGAGAACACTGTTGAAGGAATAGAGAAGCTTACCAACTTCCTGGATGCTGTGGAGAAGCTTGCCGTAACTTCTCTGCATGTGTTCACGGGTGGAGAAATGGTTGTGAAGCTGTCTCTGGGAATCAGCCTCGAAAGCGTTGAGGACATAATCTCTGCTGCACGGCTGGTCTGCCCTCTGCTCCTGCAGTTTAAGAGAGATGCTGGGGTCTTCTTCCACCCAAGTCTCCACAATGTGGCCATCTTTGTAGCCGAGTTGGAAAAATACATTTGCACCACTGAGAGGATCTGTACGCTAATAAACCAAAGGTAGGCTGTCTTGAAGCAATGACTTCAAGACATGTATTCATCTATTAACACCTCACATACACAAAGTATGATATTGTATAATTAGACCGAATGCCATGTAATTCGCAGCTCTCCACCTGGCTTTGAGAACAGCCTTGTTGAACCACCGGTTATAGAGATTTTGGAAGATCCAACGGAGGATGTTTTGAAATCCATAATTCATCACATCAACCAGCTTGTTTCTATCAGGTAAGCACCACTTACACAGGACCTGGAGGTGGTAGTTCCAGTCATTGTGTTCATTAAGCCCAATATGATAATGTGTGACAAAACAACACATTTTAGGAGATAGTCAATAGTTGGTAATAGGCCAACACTACTTTCAGGACGATGTGAAATGGCCTTCAGATTGACAAGAAAAACTAGCCAGCTGTGTTTGCCTGTTGTAGTCTCAGACCAATAGTGCAAACATTTTGGATGCAAAATAATTGTAATTCTTCATCAATGTATAAACTTAACAAACATAACAAACATCATTATAAAGAGGGCTATGTTTAACCGTAGAGTAAATCATACATTTTCATTCACCTCTCATCCCCTCTGTCCAGGAAGGAGAAGAAATTTCGAATGCTGTACATATTCCAGAGAAATCCAATTTCTGGTGACCAGTTCTGTGAGCACCATCCCAGAATGCTTCAGTTTCTTGATGACATCGAGGACAGTGCCTTCCAGCTGGACAGGTTGAAGATGGGCCCCCAGATCTCCAGTATTAGTGGTATTGGTGCAGTCCTGTTCATTGTTGGTCTGGCTCTAGTCCCTTTTACAGCTGGGTTGTCTCTGGGTCTGATCCTGGGTGGGTTGGGGCTAGGACTTGCCTGTAGTGTAAACAGAGCAGTCTCCCAGTTCATCAGAGCCAGGGCTAAACTGTTGCGCTCAGAGCTCAATGTATGGCGAAACATGCATGAATCACTGCATTATGGGATGCTAGAATTGGAAAAGGGCCAAGGTATCCTGAGGGGTTCATTGATTGAGCTATTAAAGGATGGAAAAGCAAAATCAGGTGCAAATGTCCAAAATACTAAATCAGGTGCAAATGTCCAAAATGCTAAATCAGGTGCAAATATCCAAAATGCTAAATCAGGTGCAAATGTCCATCCATCCATCCATCCATCCATATCCTCCGCTTATCCGGGGTCGGGTCGCGGGGGCAGCAGCCTGAGGAGAGAAGCCCAAACTTCCCTCTCCCCAGCCACTTCGTCCAGCTCTTCCGGGGGGATCCCGAGGCGTTCCCAGGCCAGCCAAGAGACATAGTCCCTCCAGCGTGTCCTGGGTCTTCCCCGGGGCCTCCTCCCGGAGGGACGTGCCCGGAACACCTCCCCAGGGAGGCGTCCAGGAGGCATCCTCACTAGATGCCCGAGCCACCGCAACTGGCTCCTCTCGATGCGGAGGAGCAGCGGTTCTACTCTGAGCCCCTCCCAGATGACCGAGCTTCTCACCCTATCTCTAAGGGAGAGCCCGGACACCCTGCGGAGGAAACTCATTTCGGCCGCTTGTATTCGCGATCTCGTTCTTTCGGTCACTACCCACAGCTCGTGACCATAGGTGAGGGTAGGAACGTAGATTGACCGGTAAATCGAGAGCTTCGCCTTTAGGCTCAGCTCCTTCTTCACCATGACGGACCGGTGCAGAGCCCGCATCACTGCCGACGCCGCACCGATCCGTCGGTCAATCTCCCGCTCCATCCTCCCCTCACTCGTGAACAAGACCCCGAGATACTTGAACTCCTCCACTTGAGGCAGAATCTCCTCCCCGACCCGGAGAGTGCACTCCACCCTTTTCCGGCCGAGAACCATGGCCTCGGATTTGGAGGTGCTGATCCTCATCCCAGCCGCTTCACATTCGGCTGCGAACCGCTCCAGTGAGAGCTGCAGGTCACGGCCCGATGAAGCCATCAGGACAAGATCATCTGCGAAAAGCAGTGACGCAATCCTGAGGCCACCGAACCGTAACCCCTCAACGCCCTGGCTGCGCCTAGAAATTCTGTCCATAAAAGTTGTGAACAGAATCGGTGACAAAGGGCAGCCCTGGCGGAGGCCAACCCCCACCGGAAACAGGCTCGACTTACTGCCGGCAATGCGGACCAAGCTCTGGCACCGGGAGTACAGGGACCCGATGGCCCGTAACAGCGGGCCCGGTACCCCATACTCCCGGAGCACCCCCCACAGGGCTCCCCGAGGGACACGGTCGAACGCCTTCTCCAAGTCCACAAAGCACATGTAGACTGGTTGGGCGAACTCCCATGCACCCTCGAGCACCGCGCCAAGGGTATAGAGCTGGTCCACAGTTCCACGGCCGGGACGAAAACCACATTGCTCCTCCTGAATCCGAGGTTCGACTATCCTACGGACCCTCCTCTCCAGGACCCCCGAATAGACCTTACCGGGGAGGCTGAGGAGTGTGATCCCCCTGTAGTTGGAGCACACCTTCCGGTCCCCCTTTTTGAAGAGGGGAACCACCACCCCGGTCTGCCAATCCAGAGGCACTGCCCCCGATGTCCACGCGATGCTGCAGAGACGTGTCAACCAAGACAGCCCCACAGCATCCAGGGCCTCTAGGAACTCGGGGTGGATCTCGTCCACCCCCGGGGCCTTGCCACCGAGGAGCTTTTTAACCACCTCGGCGATCTCGGCCCCGGAGATAGGAGAGTCCCCCCCCGAGTCCCCAGACCCTGCTTCCTCAGTGGAAGGCGTGTTGGTGGGGTTGAGGAGGTCTTCGAAGTATTCCCCCCACCGATTCACAACGTCCCGAGTCGAGGTCAGCAGCGCCCCGTCTCTCCCATACACGGTGTTGACAGAGCACTGCTTCCCCCTCCTGAGACGCCGGATGGTGGTCCAGAACCTCCTCGAAGCCGTTCGGAAGTCCTTCTCCATGGCCTCACCAAACTCCTCCCACACCCGAGTTTTTGCCTCCGCAACCGCCGAAGCCGCGCCCCGCTTGGCCCGCCGGTACCCATCAGCTGCCTCAGGAGTCCCACGGGCCAAAAAGGCCCGGTAGGACTTCTTCTTCAGCTTGACGGCATCCCTTACCACTGGGGTCCACCAGCGGGTTCGGGGGTTGCCGCCGCGACAGGCACCGACGACCTTACGGCCACAGCTCCGGTCGGCCGCTTCAACAATGGAGGCACGGAACAAGGTCCACTCGGACTCTATGTCCCCCGCCTCCCCCGGGACATGGTTGAAGCTCTCCCGGAGGTGGGAGTTGAAGCTCGTTCTGACAGGAGATTCAGCCAGACGTTCCCAGAAGACCCTCACAGTACGTTTGGGTCTGCCAGGTCTGACCGGCATCTTCCCCCGCCATCGGAGCCAACTCGCCACCAGGTGGTGATCAGTTGACAGCTCCGCCCCTCTCTTCACCCCAGTGTCCAAGACATGCGGCCGCAAGTCCGATGATACAACTACAAAGTCGATCATCGAACTGCGGCCTAGGGTGTCCTGGTACCAAGTGCACATGTGGACACCCTTATGCTTGAACATGGTGTTCGTTATGGACAATCCATGACGAGCACAGAAGTCCAACAACAAAACACCATTCGGGTTCGAATCAGGGGGGCCGTTCCTCCCAATCACGCCCCTCCAGGTCTCACTGTCATTGCCCACATGGGCGTTGAAGTCCCCCAGCAGAACAAGGGAGTCCCCAGAAGGAGCGCTTTCCAACACCCCCCCTAAGGACTCAAGAAAGGGTGGGTACTCTGAACTGCCGTTCGGTGCATAAGCACAAACGACAGTCAGGACCCGTCCCCCCACCCGAAGGCGGAGGGAGGCTACCCTCTCGTCTACCGGGGTGAACCCCAACGTACAGGCACCAAGCCGGGGGGAGATAAGCATTCCCACCCCCGCTCGGCGCCTCTCCCCAGGGGCAACTCCAGAGTGGAAAAGAGTCCAACCCCTCTGAAGGACGCTGGTTCCAGAGCCCAAACTGTGTGTCGAGGTGAGCCCGACTATGTCCAGCCGGTACCTCTCAGCCTCGCACACCAGCTCCGGCTCCTTCCCCGCCAGAGAGGTGACGTTCCACGTCCCCAGAGCTAGCTTCTGCAGCTGAGGGTCGGACCGCCCAGGTCCCCGCCTCCTGCTGCCGCCCAGCTCACATCGCACCCGACCCCTTTGGCCCCTCCCACGGGTGGTGAACCCAAGGGAAGAGGGTCCCGCGTCGTTCCTTCGGGCTGTGCCCGACCGGGCCCCGCGGGCGTAGACCCGGCCACCAGGCGCTCGCCAACGGGCCCTTCCCCCAGGCCTAGCTCCAGGGGGGGGGCCCCGGTGACCCACGTCCGGGCAAGGGAAACTCCGTACCAAAGTTATTTTTCATCATTGGGGTCTTTGAGCCACTCTTCGTCTGGACCCTCGCCTAGGACCTGTTTGCCTTGGGTGACCCTACCAGGGGCATGAAGCCCCCGACAATATAGC
This sequence comes from Urophycis tenuis, assembly GCA_036785325.1. Taxonomy (NCBI): domain Eukaryota; kingdom Metazoa; phylum Chordata; class Actinopteri; order Gadiformes; family Phycidae; genus Urophycis; species Urophycis tenuis. Next base: position 4,832,178 of record JAXIVH010000021.1, read on the forward strand.
CCCCAGGGTCATTGGGACACGCAAACCCCTCCACCACGTTAAGGTGGCAGCTCATGGAGGGGTGCTAAATGCTAAATCAGGTGCAAATGTCCAAAATGCTAAATCAGGTGCAAATGACCAAAATGCTAAATCAGTTAAGATTAAGGCGCCCCGGTCCGTCTGTGACGCCCCCTTCTCTACTCGTTGATTCAGACTTGCAGGTGCTCCGCATCAGGCGATTAGTGGAGGCTACAAATCAGCCCTTCACTTGTCACCTGGGGTCGGATTGTCTTTGCAAGCTTTTACAAGCCTCTCCTGCAATTCATCCATCTCCTGGCTGCATTCCGAACTGGAGGAAGCATGCTCAACGGACGCCCTTTCAAGGACGCTACGTCATAGAACGCCGACAAGCAGTGTTCCAAAGTTGAGAACACTCAGAAATTCACGCCCTTTTCGCACCCTTCGTTTTGAGAATTCTGAAGAATTTTCAAGGATGCATCGATGCATCCTCGTCGACCTAAAACACCCACAATCCTCTGCGTTCACCGGCGGGCTATTTAAAAAAAATGGCAAAAGTCCAGTACGTCTTCAAATGTAAGTGAAGTTATTTTAAAATGTTTTGAAGTATTTGTGCCGTAATAATTCACCAAGACATGCCGAAAAAAAACGTTGAGTGAAGAGACTTCTGTTAAACGTATTTGCAGTGCATGGATATGCTATAGTCTTTTGCATGGAGTAATTTGTTAATAGTAGCGAACTCCGATAGTAGTGCTACGTAGCCAGCCACTTTTTACTCACGACTAACAAGATAACCGATTAGCGCATTTCCCGACCGTATGACATAAACACATTAATGACTACCTGTTTACTCCTTTTTTTTAGGGTCAGCCCAGCATACGGAGGAGTTTGTGCGCCTGAGGGGGGCGTTGAAGCACCTCTTCACAGGGGGGAGGGATACGGCCATTAATGGCAATAAGTGAGGATTTCTTGCCTGATAATGTTGTTAAACAAATGCACCACCAATGAATTGCAATGTTTGTAGTTTTTAAAGAACGTATATAATCATCATTTATGCAATTTACTTATACTGCACATCTATTTTTTAATTTTATATCTACAACTCAGTAAGTCTCTGTTACCAATTGCACTATTCATCTACCAATTGCACTGTTCATCTCAATGATGAGTACTATGTATGTATATAGGTTCTCATTTTTTCACCTGATCTGATTTTAGGAGCTTGCATATAATTTAATCTTGTTTAGGTAAATCTATTTATTGTTTATTGTCTATAGTTTTTTTAATCACACTCCTCTATCCCATTGTACTGCTGGTCAATGTGAATTTCTCCTAAGGGGGATTAATAAAGGAATATCTTATCTTATCGTATGTGTTGATAGAGTGTTGATCGAGCAACTTGGCTTGACGGGGAAGGTGACCCCACAGCAAGCCAAGAAAAAATGGGATAATCTAAAAACTAAATATAAGGTGAGGAGCAAGATGACAGCATTACATTAAGAACGTTCTTACTATGTCATTGATGTAGGTATAACAGGGAGATGTTAGACTGCAAGTATTGCTGGTATAACAGGGACAAGTTAGATTGCTAGTAGCCCAGTTGTCTTCCTTATTGTCAGGAATGCAAGTGCCCTGCCTCTGGTCAGGGAACCGAGGACGGCAACCATACAGCTGGCACATGGCGGTGGTATGCTGTCATGGATGAAGTACTAGGCAGATCAGCAGCAGTATCCCCGCCAGTGATCGTGGGCTCTCTCCCCACCGGCCCGAGGCAGGTTAGGGTGAGAGAGGAGGAGGTTGATGAGGAGCTCTCCTGCTGCAGCAGGGGCAGCAGCAGGAGAGCTCCTCCTGCTGGAACAGCTAGGAGCAGTAGCGGGCGCAGGGGCTGGAGCAGCGGCAGGAGCAGCAGTAGTTGGAGGTGCTCAGGGGAGACGAGAGAGGGAGGATCCCTTCCTCGCTCTGGCGAGGGAGGACATCCTGTACCAGAGGGAGGCAGATGAGAGGAGAGAGGCAGCTGCAAGGGAGAGGTCAGAGCGCTTCTTCTCGCTCCTCCAGCGATTGGTTGAGAGGCGAGAGTGAGGCGTAATAATAAATTAATTAATTCCAAAATCAAAATGTACACATTGTTTCTTTGTCTTTGTTCCCCTGCATAATAGTAATTAACCATACTGTGTAAATGTGATGCATAAATGAGGTTCCCAGACAATTAGATTTTTTTTTTAAAGAATAGAATTTTATTGAAACAATGTAAAATGTTATGTTGGCACAGGCTGTGGAAAAGAAGGGAGGTCTTTAGGTTAATACTGAAAGTGTGACACAGTCAGATGACATTACTATGTTGGTTATCATATTTATCATATTTACCAAAGCAAAGTAATCATGGTCCTGTGGTGCCACTTGCAAGGGGGTTATGGCATTACTCAGGGCTGCACGCAAAGGAGCTCCACTGCGGGATTCAGCACCAACTCTCTTTCAGGTGGGGGGTCATCTCCCATGGCCACGTCCTCCACTGCAACCTCATCTCCCACACCGATGCAAATATTGTGCAACACTGCACAAGCAGTCACTACCTGCACAAGGTAAAGGTTTAATTAGACAAAGAGGAAGGTAAATTAAGTTCTAATAATTAGGTCAATCCATAAGCAGTTTTAACAATAATGATGTACAGTAAGTGGATACATATGGGTAATTATGGAATTACACATACCTTTGGCACAAAGGTATGTACTTCAAGTGCCTCTAAAAAGATACACCTGAAGCAGGTTTTTATCATCCTAAAGGCACGCTCAACAATTGAGCGGGCCCGAGAGTGATGAGTATTGAACCTTTGCTCTGCCATGCCTCTGAGTGGCCGCTTATATGGTGTGATAAGCGCCATGGGCTCTAAAAGACATGGGTAACCACCATCACCTAAGATAAAATATCCTGGTGGGGGGTAATTGCCAGAAAGGTAAATGAAACTGTTCCTTAGGATACACGAGTCATGTACACTTCCTGGGAACCCCATATAAGTATCAATGAATCGGCCCCGATGGTCACAGACTGCCTGCAACACCATTGAAGGGTACAGCTTCCTGTTTTGGTAGTCTTGACCATCGGGGCCGCCAGGATACTTAATTCTAATGTGGCACCCATCGATGGCCCCAGCTGCTTTGTTGAAGGCAGGGTGCCCTGCCAGTTGGGCAAACCCTTCCCCCATGGCTCGGAGCTCCTCCTCACTTTGCGGCAGCCTAATGAATTTTTCCCTTACAGCCACCACCTCCTCAGCAATGCTGTGCACCATCCTGTGGATTGTTGTCATAGGTATGCCAAATACCCTGGAGACCACCTGATAGGCTGACCCGGTAGCTATCCAGAACAGGAATACCAGGGTCTCCAATGTTGGCCCCCAACCGTGCTGCCGCTCTGTTTGGAGGGCCCCCAGGAGGACCTGAATTGCCTGTCGGCCTAGCCTAAAATCAGGCCGGGTGTCCTCTCCCTGAAAGTATCTCTGCAGCACCGGAACGGTCACATTTATTTGGCAGTAATGCCTGGCCTGCAACAACATAATTGAGTGCTTTTACTGTGCAATATTGTTACTGTACATTATTACTTTCATAATGTGTCTCATAGTTGAGTGTGTAGGTGTATAGATAACAAAAATATCTTGAAAGTGAACTGGTACACGGGGGATGGAGTAAATATAGATAGGTAAATATATATATATATATAATTCTTAACCTTATGCGTGTTCATGCATGCAGTTGCCTATTCTTTGATATGTTTGGCATAAGAATAGCCTTGTCATAACAGTAGCCTTCTCCCTCCTAAGGCAATAAAAGTTGTATGGTTCTAACCTATTCCGCCCAAATAGAGACAAGGGGGGCGTTCACATAGAGGGATTAAAACGTGTGACACGTGGCGTGGTAGTGCTGTCAGAAAAATGAGCGCTAATTGTCTATTTTGTCAGCAAAATGTGCACAAACGTATGAAGCATAAACGTTGCATTTGATAAACTATCAGCTAGACCACATAGTTCTTCATTAGCATAGAGGAATAACATATAAGCCTAAAAAAAAAACTTTGCCTTAACAAACAATTATGAGAAGAAGCTATTCTTAATGCAACAAGTAAATTAGATCACATACCTCGCCGTTTTGGTTGCAGAGACGCCGACAATACAACAATCTCCTCCTCCGCTGTACAATCCGCCGATTTTCAACCTCGGCATCCTCCTCCAGCTCGCACCACATCAAATAAAAAAGAAACAGCTCGACAGCAACCGCATCCATTCTTTTTATTTTCTTCGAAAGAAACGCGCAGAATAAAAGCGGAAGCGCAGTATAAAAAGCGGAAGCGCTCCACACACTAGGAAGTCGTTCAAAACTCCGAACGTTCACGAATGCTAGGCAGCACTCCAGCCTCGACTCCCAAGAACGCTCCATAGATCGCGACTCACAAGGAAGTGCTCTAGCGAGTCGCAGCCTTCAGTTCGGAACACAACCTATATGTGTGTTACGGGAGCGAGACCTGAGTGTCCTTCATGTCAGAAGGTCCCTCACTGGCTGGCAGGGAGCAAGGGACCAAGGCCAGGAACAGGAAGTGGGGGACGGTGACCCTCAGGGCAGAGGCGAGCGGCTGGCTGGGCTCAGGAGGGGCCTGGTTCCAACACCTGGGAAGAGTGGTTAGGGTGAGACTCCCAGCTGAACAGTTCGGGGTTTGAACCCCTAATGTCCACAGTCCACCTGTAGGCATCCTAGAGCAAGATGGTTTGTGTTCACTGCGTCTCTTTGGATAACAGCGTCTAAATTGTAATAGCATGTGCTCACTGAGGTGCCGTGACTTTGTGGCATTACCTCACAGGGATGCCCTGCAGGGGGGCTGGGTCACCCGGAGGAGAGAGGATGCCCTGGAGCTCCAATTTGTGTGTAACTTTAATTTGTGTGTAACTTTAATTTCTGTGTAAATGTGTTACTTTTACTTTAGTTTTCAAATGGCTGTGTATAGTGCTGTCCTGAGTATTTTCAGGTATTGTCACAAAGATCTGACTTTTTTTGCATTGGAAAACACTTGTCCTCGTGAACGTTTAGTTCAATATGAAGTAATGTTTTATCTTGTACATTATTCTGTGGTTTTGAGTTATTTCCCCATCCAATGATAAATGCTTTCTCTATGTCCAGCCCAGACAGGTTTTGGGCTCCTAAGCTTATTTCATGTGGTGAGAGGAATGCAATATTTGTATGTTTAAAGGTTTATGTGAAGAAACATACTATATGTGTGATAAAATGACAATTGGTAATTCATAAATGTCTCTTTATATTCTCTGCTACCATCATCTCCTGTCAAACAGGTTTTCCTGACCTGCAAGAAGTTCTTCTATGATGCTTTAGAGAGAGAGAGAGAGCTTCGTCTTGACTTTGTGAGTTTATTATGCAACTTGTTTTGTCTCAGATTGAAACAAAAGGTTTGATTATGATTATTTCCTGGTTGAAGATTTTCATATTGATTATTTTAATTTCAAACATCAGAATCAGAATCAGAATCAGAATCAAGTTTATTGCCAAGTAGGTTTACACCTACAAGGAATTCGACTTGGTGCAATTGGTGCAAGGGAAAAAACAGTATTAAAAATATAAGTAAGTAAAAAAGTAGAAAAGTAAAATAACTATAATAAAATAAATATATATATACAATGTACAATGAATATGAGTATGAATATGAATATGGAATACATATCTGCATATCTTTTAAGTTTGATTAACAGTTATGCAGGTAGGCCTTAGGGCTCTTTTGAGACTTAAGTCATCCATGACAGATACATTTCACTAAGTGTCATTACATCACAAAAAGGCTACATAGCTACATATACTTATCAGTACTGTCTTGCAGGTCAAGAATTTGGTGAGGAGTGGAGCTGGCTGGCTGTGGACGAGGAAGTAAGGCAATATATATGCACATACACATATATGAGAATGCATATCTATTCAGACCTGTAATTCATGTCAAGACTTTTTCACACAGCTATAAATAAGACTTTTCTTTTCAGTTCTCTGTTTATGGTTTCATAATGACTCACTGAGTCACTGTTAAAACAAATGAGTTTCAGCTCTACTGCTGCTACTGTCTGTAATATGTTTCTCTTTAGATTATTTGTCAATAAAACATCTGGTACAATAAAACATCAATTGTGCAATATAACATGCATTTTTATTCAGTAAATAAGCAATATTTTGCTTTTTATGTTAGACACTATTGCTACCGTGAGAAATTTACATTCTCAGGAAAAAAGCCGCTTATCAGTTAATCGTTAATCGATCGATAAGGTCAATCAACTAATGATTAATGAATTAATCGATAATTTGCATCCCTAGTACTGGGTGAGGCCCACTGCACTACAGCAGAATAATGTCTTAAGAGCATCAGATTTTAATCACCACACACTGTGTTGCACTGTAAAACAGGAATGGTTTTATAGCCAGTGGCGGCTGGCCCATAGAGGGCGATAGGGCACCGCCCCCCCTTGACTCACAATAAATAAAAAAATAAAACTAATAATAATAAATTATACAAATTGTTAACCTTTGTGTGTTTGAAATATGACTGTACCCAGTAATATGTGTAAAATATGATAGAAAATCATCTGTGCAAGATGTATGCTTTTCCTACACGTTCCGTGTCCCATGCTTCAACAGCTCTGGGGCGATGGAGAAATCGCCCCAAGGAGGCGGGTCTGTGTAACTGTTTAGCCAATTACTAATTTAAGATGTGAAAGCATGACATAAAATTTGGCCAATCAGCGTCCTCAAATCCAAGCCGATATGGGCGATTACTTTCTCGCCCCAAGCGAGCGAATGCAGGGGCGAGCCTGTATATACATGAGTCCAGCGTCTCGTCACCAGCGATATGCTAATGAGTCCCAGAACGTCCACGCCCTCTTTTAGGTGAAGGAAGTAGGCACTCTGCTTCTACTGTTGATAGAACAGTAGGCTATTTCCATGAGCAGGCACCATCCCTAAAAGCAGCTGTGTTGTATTTCACAATGCAAACAACAAAAAATGAGGATTTGCGATTTAGTATGTTGCCACAAAAAGAAAGGGAAGGGAAAAGAAGGGGTTTGTGGCTCTAGGCAATCAGAAGAGAGAATCCCGATGGGAGGCTGTGGGACCCGGCGTCTACATTTGTTTACGTCTGCGGCAAACAATTCGTTACAGATTAGTAGCTAAAGTCAGTCAGTCATGCTAGCTAAAATCAATTGATGTTCGATGTTAAAGATGTCTAATCTAAAATAATGAAGGAATGAATTAAACTTTGCGAACTACTAGGAGCTGTGATTACATGTCAGTTCAGCTCCGAGTTAGCCTGCACCACCTAGCACTTGAGGGGTCCCTCAAGGCTCAGTCCTAGGCCCCACCCTCTTCACCCTGTACATGCTCCCCCTTGGTGGTGTCATCAGCCGGCATGGAATGTCTTTCCATTGCTATGCTGATGACACCCAACTATACAGTATATTAAAACAAACCCAACACCCTCTGCAGCCCTATCCACAGTTTCTACCTGCCTGGAGGAGATAAAGGCGTGGATGACGGCAAATTTCTTGCAACTGAACAGTTCTAAAACAGAAGCCATTCTTGTTGGCACCCCACACCAGATCCGGTCATCCATTATCACCAGCATCACCTTCTCCGGTCACGACATCCACTTTTCACCCTCAGTCACAAATCTTGGTGTCAAAATGGACCCTCACATGACTTTTGAGGCCCACATCAAACATCTGTCCAAAACTTCCTTTTTCCACCTGAGAAACATCTCTAAACTCTGCCCCTCACTCACTCTCCCCGACGCCGAGAAACTTGTCCACGCCTTCATCTCCTCCAGGCTGGACTACTGCAACGCACTCCTCATCGGGATCCCCAGCAAGAACATCCAGCAGCTCCAGTACATTCAAAACTGCGCTGCCAGAATCCTGATGAGGGTGCTGAAGTACCAGCACATCACACCCATCCTCAAATCCCTCCATTGGCTTCCGGTTCAGTTCAGAATTCAATTCAAGGTTTCCCTTTTATCCCACCAGTGTCTCCATGGCTCTGCACCCCCCTACCTCAAAGAACTCATCCCCCCCCCACTCATCTTCACGTCATCTCCGGTCTGAGCATGCAAACCACATCACACAAACCAGGACAAAACTCAGGACTATGGGCGACCGAGCCTTCAGCGCTGCTGCACCCAGTCTGTGGAATGCTCTCCCTGACCATCTAAGGGCACCACAGACTGTGGATTCTTTTAAAAAAGGCCTAAAGACACATCTTTTTAGAAAAGCTTTTAGCTAAAATACTTTTATCTGTTTTTATATGCTGGTTTATGTCATGTGTTTGTTTGTTCTTTTTCCGGTTTATGTTGTCTTGTTGGTGTTTTTTTATTTACTCTACAGCTTCATGGAACAGAGAACACTGGATTATTTTTGGTTATTGTATACATCTATGTCATTCCATAGTCTCTGTCTTTCCTTTTATTACTTAAATTATTTTATGTAATGCTGTCAGATGTTGTATACTTAATTTGTGTGTTGTTTTTTTCTTGTCGTTTGTAACAAAAAATGTGAAAAAGTTAAAATAAAATATTTAAAAAAAAAAAAAAACTGTAGCTTTTCTGTTCCATGCATCCTGGTCTTGTATCCTCACCACATAATCCTTTGCAAGTGGTTTGAGAGGTTTAGTTGACTGTTGAATGCAACAGTGATTTGTTTCCATATAGCGGGGTTTTTTTTTGCTTGCCCTTAATTAGATTAGATTAGATTCAACTTATTTGTCATTGTGCAGAGTACAAGTACAGGGACAACGAAATGCAGTTGGCGTTCTAACCAGAAGTGCAAATGAGCGATAAAGGTGCGGGTTGAAATGCAGAAATGCAGAATAAGGTGCAGAGTGCAAAATTGAAAAACATGCAAAGTGGTAGTAGTTATTAAAGTGACAGTAAACAGTGCAGGTGGAGGTAGTGATCGTTAAGGTAGTGAACGGTTACTAACACTAGCAGAAACAGGCTAGTAAACATGTACATGTAAACAATGTACAAGTAGTGCGAGAAATAGTAATATAATACATTAAGTGTACAGGTGGTGCAATAGTGCGCTAGTGCAATACTATACAATGGAACGGGTACAATAGATGAATGTGCATGGATTGTATGGATATGGGGGTGGGGGGTGCAACGACAGTTGAGAATAAATAATACAATAAATAACATTACTATAAATAATATGAAGTATGCCCACGGGGGTGAGGGGTGGGGGTGCTGGGTGGGCAGGGGTGAGTGTCCTTGGGGGGGGGGGGGGGGGCGCGCGCATCAACAAGTGACACGAGTGTCTCCATTTCTGTTTCTGAAAAAATCCGCTTCTTCTTTGCCGTTGGATGTTTCTCCATGTCGTAAAAGTTAGGGGCGAGACTTCTTTTATAGGGGCGTGTTTCGTTAATTACGATCGATCTCAGCCGCCATATTTATCAACACCAAGCTCCTTCGTACGCTGGGATTGGTGTGATACGATACGTTTCGTAAATCTCACGTGGGTCCTATCGTAAAATCATAGACCGCGGAACGTGTTTGAACAAGGGGGGCCCACAATCGCAAGAGGGGGTCACCAAAATTTTAGGTCGGACGTGATGCATAGCCGAGGCTATGCATGGTACACGGACACGCACGTCATGTCAGCCAGTACAGAACAGCGCAGAATAAAATGCACAAGAAAGGTACCTCGGTGGTCGGTGGTAACGCAACTGAAACTGCTTGCTTGTACGTGTTTCCCGCAGGATTTTTGTAGACTATGGTGGGGGGCTCGCAATCCTCTAGGGGGGTCCGGGGGCATGCCCCCCCGGGAGAAAAAAATCAGTAGATTTCATTTAAATGCATCAATCTGGTGAATTTTGAGAACCAATTTATGACATATGATGATATGTCATAAATGATGTGATGATATGATATGAATGTTGATGATACAATGTGTCATACTAAATGGGGTTGAGGAGTTTTCAGAAAGCATTTATACAAAAATGACTAAAACACAGCGCTGAGCCTTTGTACTACTAGTGAACTGTCAAGCGCACAGCGAGGACGCGAGGACGCCTTGCCATGGCGATGGGGGGGGGGGGGGGGGACCGACAATCTCCGCAGTCTACCACAATCACTACTTCTTCCGCGCGATTTTCAGTGCTGGGCTGTTATAGGCCTACATTTTGCAACATTCACGCATGACGTGTGACGTGAAAAATATTGGTTTAGGAAAACGCTTGATTAAATTATTACAGCATCGGTTGTGTTTAAGTTTGATCTTGTCGACAGGTTTTGAGTTGAAAAAAAACTTGCAGGCCAACATTTTACTTTTTTTAATAATCATTTCAAAAAGTTACCCGGGCCACGGCCCCCCTGGCCCGGCCGCTTCCGCGGTCTATGCGTAAAATGAATCATGCGTTCAGATTTGCGCTCATTTCTACGTTCGTTTGATAAATGAGGGCCAATGTGTCCACCAATTATCTGAAAAGACGGGCACATTTTCAGTGGCTTGACAGTAAGTCCTTTAATAGCAGTGAGATACAATACTTAAGTACTGTGGTGTTTTCACTATCTCTATGGAAATGTGCTCTTTTGACTCACACATTTTTTACACAGGTGTTGCCACATGGAGTACATTTTCTGCAATGTACAGAAAAGCTTTCTACACCATTTACAGCATTGAAACCTGCCTTGGATGTGGACAGCTATATAAAAACTGCACACCAGGTACACATCTTATACTTGATAGTGTGACACTTACGGGGTTGAGCGGAGACAAGCGCGAGACCAAGCAACGTATACAGTGGAACCGAGTTTATTTAGGTGCCGGACGAAACCGGCACAGGCGCACACAGCGAGGTGTGTGCGTCTATCAAGTAGACAGGAGACAAAGTACGTCCATCTACGATATACAAATACACACATACAATACACACGCAACAACTCACAAAGGGGAGACGGACACACGAGGTTGAGTAGGGAAACAAACAAGACACAGGTGAGAAAAAAGGGCGTGTTTTATTATTCATAGTTGGCTTAACAGTAATAGAATATTATTATATGCTAAGTGACCAGACGTCCGAGATCAAAACTGGGAATATCATCCCCGAGAAGGGGGAAAAAAAAGGGTCAGCTATGTTTAAGTTGAAGAAACAATATGATTAGGTTATATGTACATGTATATACAGTATATAGGCTACGTATATCATACATAAACAATGTATGAATACATTAGATATCTATATCTTAGGGACCTTTAGACTGTATCTCTTGACTGTTTCTGCAGCAGCAAAGAGTTTATTCTGTCTTGACACTTGTATTGCCATTTTGTATTAACAACATAAATTATTATGTTTACAGTGATTGTTTTATATGTTTTTTTTATGAATGTCGCTTTGGATAAAAGCATCTGCCAAATAGGCTACTTAATAAACATAAACACCTGAATGTTTTCATATCAGCTAAAACCACCAATCGGTTTCACTGGATTCAGAATAAATCCAAGCTCTGTCTTACCCAACAATGTTAGTATTTGAATATTGTTACTTGAACGACTTATTCAGGTTACAATTATACTGTTAAGAAAGTATTGTCTTATACTTTGCCTAAAATGAGAATGCATCATAATCAGTGGCGCCTGGGGAATTTTGGGTGGGGCTGGAAGCTTGAAAACCAAACCCCCGCAGGGGGGTCTGGGGTCATCCTCCCTCAGAAGATTATTTGTGATTTTCACATACAAATGAAGCATTCTGGTGCATTCTGACAAAATAATAAAGACAAAATAGAACATTTCCTTACAAAGACGAATGGGGCTGGAGAACTAAGTTTTCACTTAATTTATTTGCTTTGTTTATGGGAATTATACACAAGTTAAAATTCAATTCAATTCAATTTATAGAGCATCAAAACATTACACGACTCATGGCGCTTGACAGTGTTGAACATTCAGAGAGAGCCCATATGTAACAGGGGCGAGGAAAAACTCCCTATAATTGGAGATACATATAGGAAGAAACCTCATGCAGATCTACGACTCAAGGGCCTGACCCATCTGCCTAGGGTCAGTTACAGGGCAGTAAGGTTTGTATACATGATAAATGAATAGGTTAGTTAGGTGTAGAGAATAGAACATGGTGTCTAGAGCCACCTGGGGTGTATGTGTACAAAGATGTAGGATGGTTACATAACCAGTATGATAATGCATGAATCCCATTTAGTGTCAGAAAGTTCAAATAGTCCAGTGTAGGGATGACTTGTCATAGCTATTGGGAATTGTCATAGGGCAGTAGTGGATCGCTAGGTAGCGCAGGCCAGGAATCCGGTCAAGGGGACAGCAACAGGTGATGGTAGGGAGTCATAGGATGGGACTTCAGGTGCGATGAGGGCCAAATACAAGGATGGCTGATGACTGGTAATGGTTTACCTCACAAGTGAGGTAAGTGGGAAGAGAGAGAGAGATATATAGAGTGGGTTAGGTGTGCTATAAGTTTCATGATGGTTAGTATTAATAAGTGTATCAATGGTACTACAGAGTGTTACATTATAGAGAGAAAAGGCAAGAGAGGGAGAGTCGAGAGAGAGAGAGAGGAAGAAGAGGGAGTTGAACGACATGACAGAGAGGAGGTAAGAGGGAGAGTTGAGAGAGAGACAGAGGGAGATACAATATGCACACTGAAGGCATGATGCCACCATAGGAAAGATAGACTAGCTATAATGTATAGCCACTGTCCATCTGATTGTCTAATCAGCTAGCGCTAATATCCCCCCCCCCCCCCCCCCCCGGACTGTGGTCCTATACCCCTGTTGGCTTTTACAATCTTTATCTTCAACATCTATTTCAACTTTATGTTGTTCAAGTATGCCATTTCTTCATTTCATTGACAAGCAATTCTATACTCTTGTTTGTTAGCCTAGCTGGGTACGATTTCAGTACTCCTTCTCAACTCTGTGGTAATATAATACAACCAATAGTGCGTTAGTGTTAAATCTTACTTGTGAAAAGTAATCCCCCGATTCCTATTTTCGACGCTCCACTCATTTGAGCAGGAATACGCTGAACACCAGCCCGGCATCCTTGTTTTCTTCTGTAGACGCTACCGCTGTCAATGCTGCTCGCCGGCTCCTGATCCCCACTCCAATATGGCGGCCGAATTTCTCGTTTGGCAGCAGCCAATGTTGCGTCTACCTAATAGGATGTCTATGATTTGGAAGCCGAGCCGATCTGGTACCTACACCCACACCGGAAGGTAGTGACGGTGGTGTGGTGGATTAGTATCTGAACTGCACACCAGCAACCGGTGTTCATATCTTGCTTATCCATCATCATGACTTTTAACCGCATCTAGATTGGGTGCTAGCGCGACCATCCGAACATGGGTACAAGTAAGAAATAAGCGCAAAAAATAGTATTTTATTCTATTCTATTCTAAAAAACATAATTCAATGTGGCCAGTCTAAAGCATGCATTTCAATAATTTCAGGTGAATGTAACCTATGATTTGCAATAGGCTAAGCTCTAACCTTTCATCTGATGTTGATTACCTGTAGCAAATAAGAAAAAAAAACTCATCGAAACACCCTGACTATGAGGCGGCGCTCAGCTTTATGGTGTGTTTTATTATCGATCCGTCTCTCTTAGCTGGAAACCTCCTCCCGACCAGGTTTGGTTGCGAGCATAAGTTACCATGGTGATATAGCGCCGCTAAAAGAGAGCGACTTTCGTATGACAGCTAACCCATGCTTTGAGCGCAACATACCTCGCTAACCCACTAGTCGAGGTTCGTAGTGCACCCCACGGGTTAGCTTCACAGAGTATGTTGCCGCAATAACAGACCCAAAGTTAATCTGAACTGGCTCTGTGAAACTGAAAGCCCCGAGTTTCCTTCAACTCTGACTCAACTAACTTTGAGTTTTCACGTTCTCGCCATGCGGCCAAAAATGGCAAGCGCAGAACAAGAAAAGGGCAAGTGCTCTTTTTCACCGTGATGAAGGTGAGGGCATTCTTGCTGTCAATCAAATGCAACCATGGCAGTTGTAGGATTGGATTTGGTTCTCAGCACTGAGAAGGCTGTAAACTGTTATCAACCATAGAACTCTTTTTACAGGTTGTTAGGGTGTTCTTTTCATATATTTGATTCGATAAAATATAAATGAAACTGAATCAAATCAAATGTCTGAGCATGGACTAGGCCTATAAGTAATTTGGGCTTGTTGATACAAGATCACTCCAAGGTAATTACTTTTGTATGTTTGTTTCCTTTGTCGCTGGTGATTGGTCCACATGCAAAATAGGGCCATGCCTCCCGCAGCCCAGGCGACCATTGGGTGAAATAACTTCTAAATGCGCGCCATGAATTCAAATCAGAGTGCGCTCAAGTTACGAGCCTTCTTATTGGACAATAGTTTATCGCCTGTTGCCAGCGGTTATATAAAGAGCGGTGTGTCGCTTGGAAACTGAATCAGTTCTGAACGAACCGAAACCATTTCTGTATCATGTCTGGAAGAGGCAAGACCGGAGGCAAGGCCAGGGCGAAGGCAAAGACCCGCTCATCCCGTGCTGGACTCCAGTTCCCCGTCGGCCGTGTGCACAGACTTCTCCGCAAAGGCAACTATGCTCATCGCGTTGGTGCCGGTGCTCCCGTCTACCTGGCGGCTGTGCTCGAGTATCTGACCGCTGAGATCCTGGAGTTGGCCGGAAACGCCGCCCGCGACAACAAGAAGACCCGCATCATCCCCCGCCATCTGCAGCTGGCCGTCCGCAACGACGAGGAGCTCAACAAGCTCCTGGGCGGAGTGACCATCGCTCAGGGCGGTGTGCTGCCCAACATCCAGGCCGTCCTCCTGCCCAAGAAGACCGAGAAGCCTGCAAAGAAGTAATCGGAGTCAGTTTCTAAAACCCAAAGGCTCTTTTAAGAGCCACTAACATTTTTACCAAGAGCGCAAGTCTTGTTGACCGGTTAATGTAGAATATAAATACTTAATTGATCCCAAGCTGTGACATTACGTCCAACTATGCATCACATTTCGGGGACTTGCGTGCAAAACAAAACCTGCAGTGGGTAGAGCGGGTCGTCCACTAACCGCAGAGTCGGCGGGTTGACTGACCCCCTCCTACTGTTCATGTTGACATTATGTACTGATTGTAAGTCGCTTTTCCCAAAAGCGTCTGCTAATCGCACCCTTAAAATTTAAGTGAAGGGGTAAAATTATAAAACACTCAACTTGGACGTCGAAATCGTATTGTAAACTACCAAATTACAAAACGTGCAGCAGAAGGAGATACAAATGATCTTGTTTTTTTATTTACTTTGGCACGCGAATGAACATTGCTACAATATGTTTATTTGTTGACATGCTTATAGGACGTAAGCATTGTTTTAACCGAGATGGGGAAATAACACGATTGAACTCAGAACTCAAAACTTTATTGCCAAGTAGATTAGCCCCTACGAGGAATATGTCTTGGTGGTTCGTGCGCAACAGTGAACAAGCAACAAAAACACTAACAATAGACAGTACAAACAAGCAACACGATGACGGGGCCTGGTAGGCTAACAAACAAAATCTAAATGGAGGTAAGTGTTTTAAGGTGTAAAATGCTGTCAAACGTGTATAATACTTGGTGACCGAGCATAATTGTACACGACACGCATGAAGAACTAAGAAAATCGATACATTATTAAAATGAAACTAGAATAATTGTACGTCGCTGGAAAAAGGATCATCCGCGATGCCAGTAGCGAAAATATATTCCATAATCATAATCAACAAGTGAATACAATATGTACAATATGAATACAATATGAACGTCACATCAGAAATCCTGGGCGGGGTCTGTGCTGGCAGTCCCGCCTTCCGTCTCTCACAGGTCCTCAGCGAGCCTTTATAAACCCAAGTTGCCTTCCTCTGTGCATTGTTCTCAAACGACTTCCACATCATGTCTGGACGCGGTAAAGGAGGAAAGGGTCTCGGGAAAGGAGGCGCCAAGCGCCACCGTAAAGTGCTTCGTGATAACATCCAGGGAATCACTAAGCCCGCTATCCGCCGTCTTGCTCGCCGTGGTGGAGTGAAGCGTATCTCCGGCCTGATCTACGAGGAGACCCGCGGTGTTCTCAAGGTTTTCCTGGAGAACGTTATCCGTGATGCCGTCACATACACCGAGCACGCCAAGAGAAAGACCGTCACCGCCATGGATGTCGTCTATGCCCTGAAGAGGCAGGGACGCACACTGTACGGCTTCGGCGGTTAAAACATCTCGACCATCTTGACCCAAAGGCTCTTTTAAGAGCCACCCACGTCCACATCTAAGACTTGGATTTCCTAACTTTTGCGTGATGGCCGATTTAAAGTACTGCTAGTCGCAATGAAAAACATTACTGATCTATTTGAGCTCTGCCTGTGCCTTCAACACGATCTTGTTGAGGTGTTCTGTTATAATGTGTATGATATTATTACCCGAGTTGGTCTACAATCAACAAGTTGCCGCCTGAGAGTCCAGCAGCGCCCTCTATTGGGCTGTATGCATAGTGCATATCCATTTTGGGTGTACTTTAGGTCGGATGATCTATGACATCAAAGTGGTAACAAGAGGTTTTTTATTAAGTGGTGCCAACGGTGATAGCGAAACTAGTCAAAAGCTTAGGAGGAGGGTATGATGCAGGTCTGATGGACTCTCTTGGATTGTTGACTACCCAATGGGCAGACCACAGTTTGTACGCCTACAGAATTGTGTATCTGACAGTGTGGTTAGCAACACTGGGGCCCCACAGGGGACGGTGCTTTCTCCCTTCCTCTTCACCCTCTACACCTCAGACTTCAGCTATTGCAGTCCTGCCACCTTCAGAAGTTTTCTGATGACTCCGCAATGGTTGGCTGTATTGAGTGGGGTGATGAGGGTGAGTATAGGACTGTTGTGGGCAACTTTAGCCTAGTTTATACTTCTCCGACTGCGTAACTACGGAGACCCCTCGAGCCCTCATAGTTCTCCGTCGTGGTGACGGATACGGAATGCAATTTCCCGCTTGACCAGTAGGGGTCGCTACGAAGACTGGCCATGACATTCACGCAAGTAAATAAGTACAAAAGGAAAAAATAGTTAAGAGGGGATCAATTATTAAATAGAAAAGGGGATGCATTATAAATGAAATGCTTTTAAAAGTAAAAACCGTACATAAACTAATAAAATAAAAAAACAACAATCTATTTACAACAATTTAGTGCAATTTGCCACCGTCTCTTAAGTTTCACAAGTTCAAGTAGGTCGGCTTGCATTTTGGAGCTTTATGCGTCCATATAGTAAACGATATATATGTAGCGTATATATCTAGCGTATATATAGCGTATAAAGCGTATATACATAAATGGCGCTGCCAGTGTTTACGGTGTGATAGAAGTCGATAGCGATAGAATGTGATTCATTGTGAGTCATTCATGTGTAAATGACGTGTTTAGAGGACCAATCGCAGCCCTTGCGGTCTCCGTTGTGCGTTGACGGAGTGACGGATACTTAAAAAATATTTCAGGCCGACGGAGACGACGGAGAGGGCTCTCCGTATCCGTCGTACGGCACTTTACGCAGAAGTATAAACTAGGCTTTTGTCTCTTGGTGTGAGCTGAACCATCTACAGCTCAATGCTACAAAGACAAAGGAGCTCATTGTGGACCTAAGGAGGGTCAAAACACCGGTGGGCCCTGTGTTCATCCAGGGGGTTCCTGTCGACATTGTTGAGTACAAGTACCTGGGGGTGTATTTCAACAACAAGTTGGACTGGACCAGGAACACAGAGGCTGTCAATAAGAAGGGCCAAAGCCGACTATTTTTTCTGAGGAGGCTAAGGTCCTTCAACATCTGCAGGACAATGCTGAGGATGTTCTACGAGTCTGTGGTTGCCAGTGCGATCTTCTTCGCTGTCACATGCTGGGGCAGTGGGTTGAGGGTTGTGGACACTAACAGACTTAATAGACTCATCAAGAGGGCTGGTGATGTAGTGGGTGAGGAATTGGACACTCTGACTACCGTAGCAGATAGGCGGATGCTGTCCAGGCTACGGCCTATCATGGACAATGCCTCTCACCCTCTCTTTTCCACCCTGGCTCAGCGGAGGAGTACCTTCAGCAGAAGACTCCTCTCACCGAGATGCACCACAGAGCGTCATAGGAAATCATTCCTGCCTGTGGTCATCAAACTTTACAATTTGTCACTGTCATCTACATAATAGGTTATCCATTCTTTTGCATATCTGTAATTTCATTTAATTTCACTGTAATTTCATTTTACTACATCATTTCTCTGCACTACTGGTCTTACAAAAAATCTGACATTCTATGCATCCTTGTGTATGCTATTACCTCGTAGTGTATGCTACATTTATGTATATTTTCATTTCTTTATGTATGTTTTTGTATATTTTACTACATAGGTTTATATTTATATAGGTTTATATTTTTTACTTAGGTGTACATTATATATTTATATATTTAACACTCTATATATATATTTATACCCAAATAAAGAGTGTCCTCTTTATTTTATTTTTTTACTGGAGTATTGTCCATCCATCCATCCATTATCGTGACCGCTTATTCTCTACGAGGGTCGCGGGGGGGCTGGAGCCAATCCCAGCTGCAACGGGCGAGAGGCGGGGTACACCCTGGACAGGTCGCCAGCCTATCACAGGGCTAACATACATAGACAAACAACCATTCACACTCACATACACACCTATGGTCAATTTAGAGACACCAATTAACCTAATCCCCAACCTGCATGTTTTTGGTCTGTGGGAGGAAGCCGGAGTACCCGGAGATAACCCACGCAAGCACGGGGAGAACATGCAAACTCCACACAGAAAGGTCCCGGGTCCCAGGTGGATTCGAACCCAGAACCCTCTTGCTGTGAGGCGACAGTGCTAACCACTGCACCACCGTGCCGCCCTGGAGTATTGTGACGAACGCAATTTCCCTCAGGGATCAATAAAGTATGTCTGTCTGTCAATGATAAGGGTCAATGTAAGGAGTTGTGGCATGAAATTATTCAAGGCATTTCAGGTACAGACAGGTCTGGGTGACCAGGTAAGTTAAACTTGTGGTGCCTTCAGTTTGGTTTGTTGCCCAACTGAGCTAGAAAGGTTGATTAACTCATTTATTAGAAAATGGGTTGGAGCCCCACGCTGTCTGTCTGGCCTTGTATGGAAAGGGCATGTTAGAGTTGCCAGTATCTAGTCTGACAGAGGAATACAATTTGCTATGGTTAGACTGGAAATAACTAACTCAGTCAAAGGATCCAGTGGTTAGAGGTGCAGTGCCCACAGTCAGAAGTGAAAGCAAAAAGAGGCAGTGCAGCAAGCACAGGCAGCCCTTAGATACAGAGACATTGTTGGCCAGGTTCAGCATGGGCGTGGTGGTCAGGGCTGTGTGCAGGAAATCTTGCATGGAATAAGGCTACAGCAGTACAACAGAGAAAGCTGCCAGTCGAAGAAATACATCGACAGGAGGAGTTGGTAAGATGTACAAAGGTAGCGTCACAGCCAAAGCAAGGGCAGTGGGTGAATTGGGAGAGTGTAGAGAAGATTAGATTAGATTAGATTCAATTTTAATTGTCATTGTGCAGGGTACAAGTACAGAATAAGGTGCAAAGTTGAAAGACATGGAAAGTGGCAGTGGTTATTAAAGTGACGGTAATTATCGGTAGATAATAAAGTGACATAAACAGTGCAGATGGAGAGGGTTGAAGTGGAAGGATCTGAGCAACATGGAGGCAAGCAGAATTAGATTTCTGATAGGGGCTACGTATGATCAAAATCCGCTTTTGCACTCCTAACGGAGTTGGGCATATGTGGACAGCACATGGAACTGGCGACAAAAAGCATGTCACAAGCATCGGAGAGCGCAAGCGCGTGGCTTTGGCTAAAGAGGAAGCTTGGTAGTTGGGGTTTCCGGTGGAGACAACGTTAAGCTACGGTGATGGCAGGCGCTGAATGGTGAGGATTAGAGGGAACTGTGAGGTGGTGGCATAGAGGGGTGTGTTTGGAGGACACTGGAATACACAGTTAACCCTTCTTGAGGGGTCGTGGGCCTAACTTAACGAAACGCCGGTGAAGGAAGGTGCCCACCAAATAACCCCAATAATGTGCCACATAACGCTGTTGGCTAGGCTAGGTAATGGGTGAATGGTGCCACCTGAGGAATGACTCTGTAGATTTATGATGGCGTAGCCTGATGTCTGCTATGGTGTTGCACCTAGTGGTGGTTATGTCACTTGCGTGTTGTACGCTTCGTCTTATCTGAATGATTAAAATTCATTTTCTTTGAGTGGATGGAGCTTAAAAGTATTGACACAGCATTTAAAGGGGGTACTTCAGTCCGAATTCACAACATTGGAGATTTGTCTCCCTCTTTTAGTTGATCAGCCAATTGCAAATTATTAATTGTTTGCAAAGTATGAACCAGCTGATGTGGTATCCATCTTGAAATCCTTCTGGGCTATAAGCTGTCTCATTTTTTCAAATGCAAGTCCAAGATTTAGCCATGTTTTAGCACAGGTCTGATCACAGCACGAGATGACTTCTTAGGCTTCTTAGTTCGGGTCGAATCCAGCACAATCTCAGTGTTTCCAGTTTGTTTGCTTGTGTCCATCGCCACATACATTGGCCATTACATGCACTATGCTGGCTGGTTATTAAAAAAAAAAGTTCCTCTGCAATTGTGTGAACCCACTTGTCCTCTTTCCAGTGATGCACATAGAACCCCCCCCCTCCCCAAGCAGGCGAGACAGATGATAAACAACAGTGTATCAACAACAATATAGAAAGGGTGCGCGCCCAAAGTGTGCACCGAAAAATACACTCAAATATGTATTATAGTCTACTTACAAGCATTCACTAGGACTTCTTATCACTCCAGTACTTTTTTAGCACACTCGTATATCACTCTTCCCTCCCCCCGTATCAGGGTTTGATTACAAATAAATTGCAAACACATCATTTCAACAACACAATCATTTTAATAACCTTTTTTTTTTTTAGCTAAACAGTTGAAAAGTATCTTGACTTTTCATTTTGGACATTGGACACAGAACAGAAAAGTGAAAGTTTAGGTAAAACACTTAGAATACATTCCAAAGAGGCTTGAAGTAGGACTACAGCTGTCCTCATCTGTTTGTCGCTCGTTGTCTGTAGAGTGAAACAATGCACGGAAGGTTCAGACCTATGGTTCAGACACAATTCACAACGAGTTATGCAATGTATTTTGGGGAAACGTTAATATTACGTTAGCAGGTGTGTTGTCATGCTGAAAGTGCAATTTTTTTCAAAGACTGTGTATTTCTTTCCGGTAGGGCGTACCCCCTCCGAATATGTTAGTGGTACGCCGTACCGACCAGTACCGGCTTTACTTTCACTCCTGTGAATTCAATGTCAACTTGTTTCACATTCGTTTTTCAACAACAAAGACATCCTCATCCGTGGGTGGTGTTGGTGCCTTTCACATATCCGTTCTCTATCCGGGCGCGTCCGATAAGTTTCGATTCTCTCGAAATCTGGAAAGAATTGATGTTTAGTCTCTTTCCTTCGTATACGGGGGTTGGCTCCCATCACTCAGACATTTCAACCAATGAAATACTTACGTTAGATTCATGGGCGGGATTCACCGCCCTGGTTTATAAACTGTACCCACACGTGTTTATTTATTGGGCTTCATTGTACTAAACGTGCACACGGTAGCAGTCACCTCAACATCACAGGAAAGGTATTGGAAATACAAGTGTTTGAGTTATTATAATAACAGACTTGCATGTTTGGAAGATGTTCAGCCAGTGAATGTTTTCTACCGTTCCCCAGACTCTGAAGGATTCGTCATGGGGGTATGCAGCTTGCTGTGCAAATCCGTCATTGTGATTTTCACCCTCTTGTACAGTGTAAGTACAGTAGGCCTAGCCTATGTAAAAGTGTTAGCCTACCTTGATCTTATGAAAACAGGAAACAAGTGGTTTCCTGCCACGGCGAGTCAGTGTGATGTTTTAAGGAAATTTTGTTAATTTTGTAAGAAAATGAGAGACTGTAATACAAATTAAAAAGATTACATTAGATTATAAATCTTACAGTATAGTCATCGTGAACCTGATGTGGTCTGGGTTGTCATAGCGAATGTCATCGGCTGCTGACAGGTGGTGGGTATAGCCTTTGTGGTGGTCGGTGTGTGGCTCACGGCAGGTCCCAACTCCAGAGGCATCAACGACTCGTCTCTTGTGATCGGTGAGTAACCGTCTGCAGCACTGCTCTAGTTTGTTAATGACACATCTATAATTAAGGGTTTATGCTATGGAATATTGCATAATGGAATATTGGAATATACTCTCTCTCTCTCTCTCTCTCTCTCTCTCTCTCTCTCTCTCTCTCTCTCTCTCTCTCTCTCTCTCTCTCTCTCTCTCTCTCTCTCTCTCTCTCTCTCTCTCTCTCTCTCTCTCTCTCTCTCTCTCTCTCTCTCTCTCTCTCTCTCTCTCTCAGGGGAGGTGGTGCTGATTGTACTTGGCCTGGTGATGCTGATCACGGCGGCCTGCGGAGACGTTGGCTCCTTTAAGAACAAAACTTCCTCTCTGGCCACGGTGAGATGCCAGAGATGTTGCGACATCACCTAGTGAACATCACCAAGCAACCAGCCACACCTAGCTCCGAGACTACAGGACATGTGTGTGAGAGATCATACTGAGAGAGAACACGCTTGGCCCATACTATAGCTCATCTTCCACCCTTTTCCTCCCAGTTATGTGTCCTGCTGGTCATCCTGATGGCATCCCAGATAGCCCTCTACGCCCAACAACAAAAAGTAAGGTAATAGCATAACGTAATATTACTGCTTGTGAGTGAATAACAGAGAGATAATAACATTATTAACATGTTTATAATCATGATTACAACAGCTGTTGTTAAAGGGGAATTTAATGGAACCTGCTGAGCTGCTGATGCTGTACTGCTAAGTGTTGTGATTTGCCATAACTACTCTTTAGAAAGGAAGTTTGAAGGCACATGGTGGTAGGGATGTGAAGGTGGTCTGATGGAGGTTGTTGTACAGGTGGGCCCCCGTCTGACTGAGTTCTACCTGATCCTATACGTGACCTACATCTCCTCTGGAGACCCCATAATTGGATTGACCCTCCGAGTGATGCACTACACGGTATGTAATAACACATAGTACTCACAATGATGCTGCAATACTAGAAGAAGAAAAATTACTCATTTGAAATGAGTAATTTTTTCTTCTGCATTTCACCCAATCGTGAATTAGTGAAACACTCAGAACACAGTGATGGTGAAGCACACAGTGAGGTGAAGCACACACTTAAACCCGATGCAGTGAGCTGCCTGCAACAGCGGCGCTCGGGGAGCAGTGAGGGTTTAGGTGATCCAGCTTTTTGCACTTCCGATCCGATACCGATATTGTAGCTTTTAGTATCGGCCGATACCGATACCAGCCGACCCAAGCATGTATTAAAGATTAAAGATATTTACTTATTTTGTTGTCAGAATCATGTTGAAAAGGGTTTTACTCTTAAGAACAACTAGCCAACTTAATTAGGTTAGTTTGAATAATGCACAATGGTTGGTAATGAGAAGCTGACCTGTTTATTCTTAACAGGGTTAAATAAACACAAAATAGACAAAATAATAAATAGTCAATAATAAATGGCAGTTTGTCACGCTTTGCAAAAGTGTCTGCCAGGGTTGGTTGTGTAGGACCTTTCTTTTTCTTGTCTTTGGTTTTCTTTAGAAACTCTTCATGTTGTTTTTGGTGGTATTTCGCTAAATGCTTGATCAGGTTGGTCGTATTAAAATATCTTACCGCTTTACCACCACGTTTGACTTTATTGTGGCAAGTATTGCACTCCGCCGTCTGTCTTTTAGGGTAAAATAATCCCACACAGCTGACATTTTTATCAATAACTTTCAATTCTTAGTGTGACATGCACAGACAACTCCATCTAGTTGTTGTTTAGGGGATGCTGGACAGGTCGCTAGGTGTGCTGAAAAACGGGGACCGGATTTTAGGGTAAAAACTGGAATGGATAGCTACATCGGTGCGCTGGAAAACACGGACCGGAGTTTTGAAAAAAAAAACTGGATTGGATCGGAATTTTTCCGTACATGCCGATCCGATCCGATATGCATTTTTTTGCCAATATCGGCGGCCGATCCGATCCAAATATCGGATCGGCACATCCCTACTTCAGCCGTTCGCACTGGTCGGGGTTCGAACCGGCCACCCTCCGGTTACAAATCCGAAGCCCTAACCGCCCTAGGCCCTAGGCCGCGGCTGCCCCCTAATTAAGACTCACAACAAAACTACAGTACTACCACGTGCATACCCACAATGACAATACAATAAAACTACATTAATAACTCATGATAACACTACAGTACTACTACAGTGATATTAGTGTCAGGTTTTATGGTTTGGCTTTTGGTTGTAGGGTTTGATAGTAGATAAGATAAACCAAACCTGACAAGCTTCCAACTTGTCTTATTCTGTCCCATTCATGAAATTGGAACAGGTGACCTTTCTTGGAATTGGTCCAAGGTTGGTATTCTGGCCCTATTCTTGCATCTCAAGAAAGTGACTTCCACTACTAACTCAAACACAGAAAACCATACCCATAAACCAAAGCCATACACCACACCCATAAACCAAACCTAATGCAAGGGTAAGGGGTTCCAATTAGGGGTAGGTTTGTTGTAAATTTCCCTATTAGGATTTGGCTTTTGGCTCCAAAGTTTTGAGTTAAGGTTAGCACTAGGATTAACTTTAGGGTTGGGGTTTTGGATTAGGGTTAGGGTTTTTAATTAGGATTAGGGTTTGAGATTAAGGTTAAATTTTACGAATAAGGTTTCTGAATACCGTTGGGGTTTCCGATTGCGGTTAGGGTTTCTGATCAGGATTAGGGTTTAGGGTTAGGGTTACTGATTAGGGTGAGGGTTAGTACTAGGGTTATGAAGGTTAGTACTAGGGTTATGAGGGTTAGTACAAGGGTTGTAAAAGAGTTGTATTAAGGTTAGGGTCTAATTTTTGTCTGTGTTTCTGCAGTTGGACTGCTGTGGAGCTTTGGGAGTGGTAGGCTTGGACCCCACCTCCCACATCTGCCCTGAGAAATCAGGGTTCCTGGACCGCTTCATGTCTGTAAGTGCACGGACACCAGTGACATCACGCTAGTGCCATTACACTAAAACCAGTGACATTATACTGGTGCCATCACATTAGTAACATTACACTAGCACTTCAGTCCAATATGCAATGTATGTAATACACCAACAATAGTGACATTACAGTAACACTAACACTGTATTACGGACATAACACTTAATGTCCGTAATATGGTGACAGTAGTGAAATAACAATTGTAATAGCAACAATTGAGTCAACCATGTTATGTCCTCAAGTCAAAACCAAATGCAGTACAGACCTAGCCCCTCATCTGGGCTAATGCGTCAATTTCAATATAGTTTTAGAAGGTGCAGTAGGATTCCAGTTGTTGTCAGGAGTTGTAAAGATTGTAAAGACAGAACAAAAAGAGCAAGATTAAGGAAAGAAACCCCCAAAAACGTCCCCTCACTCTCTCCTCCGTACATTTCTCCGCCATTGATGATAATGCTGTGTGCAAGGAATGTGATGAACAGAATAGATGGCTCTCCCAAATCAGTCACGGCAGAGAAGCCTCCGATTGGCCATCAACGCGCAGGAAGGGGTCTGAAACAGAATAGTAGGCAGATGTGGTCAACCACAACGGTGTGTCCTCACAGAGCATTTCCCAGCTCACGAATAGCTGTGACGTTCCTCATAAATGACACAATCACATTACAGCTCTTGAATCTTGCCCACAGCCTCTTCAGACAGTGTAGGAGCCAATTTTGGGGTTTATTTTGATGTTTTACTTTGTGTTATATTTGGTTGGGTTTGTTTGGTCACTCGCGGGTTAAGCGGAAGTGACGCAGGGCCGTTTTCTTAGATGAGAGAGTTCATGGTTCCTATACCTCCATGGCCCAGCTGTTCATGAATATGACGAAGTATTAGAGTTGAGATATGTTGGTCCTTTGCTAGAATGAATGGATGTTTAGTTTCAGAAATCAGCTGCTTCCTTTTTTCCTTCAGGGCTTGTAAACTTCTCCTTAACTTGAGGAACCAAACAAACTGATCACTTACTTTTCCAGTTGGGAAAGGTTAAAGGTCGCAGTGAGTTGGTTCCTCAAGTTAAGGAGATGTTTCTGCAAACACCAGCTGTTGCGCTGGTCAGATGACTGATGTCAATATGGAAGTGCAGAAATTTAAAGCTACATTGAAAGGACAAACTTTGACTGTAGATTATCTCATGGAAGCTGAAACATCCATCATTCGCTTTACACAACAAGAAAGATTTCATGATGAAATTGCCACATTATCATTAGGAAAATCTAAGGTAAAGAAAGAGAGCACCATTTACAAACTTGACCCGATATATGATGAAGATCTTTTAAGAGTTGGAGGACGACTAAGCAAGGCTTCGATGCCGGAAGAAACTAAACATCCATTCATTCTAGCAAAGGACCAACATATCTCAACTCTAATACTTAGTCATATTCATGAACAGCTGGGCCATGGAGGTAGGAACCATGTACTAGGGGTTGCATGACTTCAGATTTTTTAAAGTCGACTCTAATGTGATGAAAGTCGAGTCGACGTCGACTAGTCGCTGATGACGTCATTCATATTTTTCGTCATAAACAAAATCACAGGAGGAGGGAATGTTTTGCAACGATCTGTATTAATTGACATGTACGCCATGTACAATAAAAAAGAAACAGCTCGACAGCAACCGCATCCATTCTTTTTATTTTCTTCGAAAGAAACGCGCAGAATAAAAGCGGAAGCGCAGTATAAAAAGTGGAAGCGCTCCACACACTAGGAAGTCGTTCCAAAATCCGAACGTTCACGAATGCTAGGCAGCACTCCAGCCTCGACTCCCAAGAACGCTCCATAGATCGCGACTCAAGGCCAATTTACACCGGATCCGTTTTAGAAGCGTTTTCTAGTCGGCCGTCAGACGGCCGTCTGCCGCTGGCGATAGAATTCCATTCAAACCAGTGCACTGATTTACACCGGCAGCGTTTTACGCCCGTCTCACGGCAGTGCTAAGAATTGTTTGGTAAGAAAAATAAAGTTTTGAAAATGAATGAAACCGCGTTTGGACTGGTGACTTGCACTATGCACGCACGCGTGGACATCGTGTGTCAAATACCGTAGTAGTGACTTTGGTAAATAGTTGGAGGAACAGAACGGTCAGTACAGACAGTCTGCCTAATGCCTTCTTCTCCTCCCAGCCCTGTCCTTCTGTTCTGATTGACGTCGTTTCGGCCCGACCTCCTGTGGCCATGGGCATCTTCTACAGCAATGGTGTGCTTTTGGTAAGAACAGCTTGCTGGGGACGGCATCCCCACTTCGTTCATGTGTGGGGAAAGTTGGTAGCATATATAGATTGTTTAAGTCCCCGGTCACCCACATCCTAACAACCAAATCCAAGCCCAGTGTGTCAATAAACTCAAAAGTTGAGGTTGGCAGTCATCCGTCATCCGGGTTTGATGACTGAAATGTTATTTGCCATGATAACGTGTTGGTTAACAACGGCTTTATTTGCTCATCAGACGTTTCTCCAGGATTGACTGGGCGTGGCAGTATCACTGTATGAGCAGTTTGATTGACATCTACCGGGTCCAATAGTGGTCCTGTTCTATTTAGTATGTCAAACCTACATGCCCATCTAGATGGAACATGGCCAAATAAATGATCACACCTGTGTTTACCCTGCAATGACTCACATGGCTGCTGGGAAAATGGCCTGTTCTATATTGTCCCTGACAGTATCCTAAAATATAATTTCACTACGTATCATTTTTCCAAGCACATTCACAAAGCAGGCAGACCACTCGCAACATCGGCAAAGCGGTTCTGCGTGTGTGGGAACAACGAGGAAGACATTCCTTTTTTTTTTTAGCTGGACCATTTGTCCCAGGTGACACTCCTAACACTACCACAACCAGTAGACCTTCCCTCACGACGGCTGCTGCTCGTGCTACAGCAAATGATGGATGTGGCTGCCAGGGACTTTAGACTGTTTTATTTTTTTTAGCCTTTGAGCCACAGCTGGACTCGTTTTCCCCTTGTCTCTCCTCCTCCGACATCCTTATGCTCCTCACTTGTCCAACTCCTCCCTCACCCTCCCACCCCATTTCACCCTCCCACTCCTCACCCCTCCTCCACCTCTCTTTCCTCCAGATACTATGCCTGCTGTGCAGCCTGGGTCTGGGCAGACTGCTGCAGAAGACCGTGACCCCCCCCTACATCCAGATCACCCAGTCTGTGTCATCCTACCCTGACCCCCATACGCAGCCCCAGCTCTACCCTTACGTCTACCCTGCTGACAGCCAGGACACTGTGGTCCTCACCCCCATGTACTCCGACCCGCTGGCTGACGCCTAAATCCACGCCACTCTGCTCCCTCACCCCTCTTCTGGTTCTTCCTTCAAAAGGTAGCAACCCTGGTGGCTGCTGGGATCCTCCTGGGTCTACAGAGGATACCTCCAGAGGTCCCGTGGCAGACTGAGCTCCTCCTCGCCCCAACCGTTTACCAAGCTCCTCCTGTGCTCTCTCCTTCACTGTTAACCGAGCCGCTTTTCTCCCCAACCACCAAGAGTCCTCAGCTAGTTTGATTAGTTCATTATAGTTTCATCATCCATTTAAAATAATACAGGTCCAGTATCAGCTGTTGCTCTCAAGAGTTTTTTTACGTTGTGCGCTTCAACAAATTGTGTGCTTCCATGTCTTTTGCATGGAAAACATGTTCATATGCTGCCAAATGATGCCAAACCACCATTTTATAGCTTATTTTGTGATTAAAAAAAAAAGTTAATGTGAGGATGTTATGTTACGTTGCCAAATAATGTGAGAATAGACACGTGCACACTTCTAGCGTTCCCTGGCTACGTCTCTTAGCCAATGAGACATTGTCCCGTTTCTGTTCTGTCTTTTACTGCTACTGTTGAAATGGGATCAAATGCATAATTAAAAAAAACAATCTTTATGGCAAAGTCGTCATCGTTATCAATTATTATAAATGGTGTAATGTTCAAATGTTAAATAAATTAAATTGTAATATTCTACTGAAAAGAAAAAAAAAACACCTCAAGCAATGCTGTAGTGTTACATCTTTATTTACATTATTTTAATATTGTTCATACCTATATTTACATGATTTTATTACAGTTGAACACTGTTACTGTAGAGCTGGTCCTGGGGAGAGAAGGCAGTGTTATAGTCTAGGTTCACCTTTATCATTCCATATTGTTCATATCACAGGTTCCTTCCAATAACCACTTCACGTTGGACCATGCAAATTCACTATAAACCAAAGTACAGAGCGGAATAACACAGACAACATCCGGACTTCATGAGACTTTGAAGACTACCATTTTAAAAGATACCTTTCCGGATTAAGTATTGTCATGACAATCAATGTAAATAATCCATGCCAACTGTGACTCACAGCCAGTGCAGTGCAGTGAGCAGCTGGCAGCATCTGAGCACATCTGGCTGTAGCACAGGAAGAACACCTGCAAGACCAACGAGTTTCAGGTCAGCGATCTCAAAACAAATAAAATATCAAAATATTTTGTTTTTGTTTACTTAAAAAAAAAAAAAAACATGGGATTGGCATGACATTGGCTATGTAAATGTTTATTTCCCAAAGCTTCTTTGAGATACAGAGAGAGAGAGAGAGACACACACAGAGACTATACGTGTGTTACGGGAGCGAGACCTGAGTGTCCTTCATGTCAGAAGGTCCCTCACTGGCTGGCAGGGAGCAAGGGACCAAGGCCAGGAACAGGAAGTGGGGGACGGTGACCCTCAGGGCAGAGGCGAGCGGCTGGCTGGGCTCAGGAGGGGCCTGGTTCCAACACCTGGGAAAAGTGGTTAGGGTGAGACTCCCAGCTGAACAGTTCGGGGTTTGAACCCCTAATGTCCACAGTCCACCTGTAGGCATCCTAGAGCAAGATGAGGGGCCACCCCCCCCCCCCCATTTGTGTTCACTGCGTCTCTTTGGATAACAGCGTCTAAATTGTAAATGTGGTAAACGGTAAAATGGAGGATTAAGGGCTTAGGACTTCGGTCAGGAAAACAAGGGACCCCTCCTCACCCATGGTACAGGAGCATCCAGGCAGGGTGGGGGGTCTGGGTGTAGGCCAGACAGTAGTGGACCAGTAGCCCGGAGCCAAGCCCCGGGGCCCTCACCTCCAGGTACAGGGGGTGGCCAAGGAGTGAGCTCAAGGGCTGGTGGAGCTCCGGGAGGAACTCTGTGAACGAGGCATCTGGAAGCAAAAGGTGGAATATTGATTTATTCTGCTCCCCTATAGGAACCAACACCTAGAAGTCTAACCCGAGGGCCGCAATCTTAGGAACCCAACCCAGGAAACCAACTCTGGCATTCTAGCCCTCGGAAGCAGATTTTAGAAAGCCGACCCTGGCAACATAACCCTCATACAACCTGTGGCGATTCTTGTCTGGATGACCAGCGGGGGCTCTGTGGTCCGGACAGGCCACGCCAAGGTTGGAGACACGCCCTCCTCCAAAGTCACCGAATCAGACGTGTCGGGTGATGATCTACACGTCACCATGAACCTAACAGGAGACACATGTAGAATAAAAAAAAATCACTAGAGACAATAGCTCAAGGCCATATTGGTGAGCAAGGTACTCATTCAGACAATCACGGGGGGGGGGGTCCAGCCATGTAACAGATGTGGGAAGCATGTGCTCACTGAGGTGCCGTGACTTTGTGGCATTACCTCACAGGGATGCCCTGCAGGGGGGCTGGGTCACCCGGAGGAGAGAGGACGCCCTGGAGCTCCAGCAGGTACACCGAGTCCTCGCCTGCAGTCTAGCAGGACAATAAGGGTGGGGAGGTTAGTTCAATAAGGACTCCAAATAATCTGCTCCGTTCCACTTGGGAACATATAAAAAGAGCAAAGTCGATCCCGCCAGAGGGTGTCACGTTAAGGCACAGATTATGTTGCTATACCTTTACGGACCGAATACCTTTCCTGTATTCTTTTTATTAATGTAATTTGATGATGTGTTGACCTGCCAAGGGACTACAGATGAAAATTAGCTTTTTTGCTAACTCTGGCACATTTACATTTTGAGTGTGAACAAAGAATGTTAATTGATGTGCATTGTCCCTTTTAAATAAACAAATAAATAAACTATAGGGGTGACTACATTAGGGGCGGAGAGGACGGAACACTTGCCTGCATGCGCACGCCACAGCCCTGCAGCGGCAGAGAGTAGAGTTGAGGGTTCCACAGCAGCCTCTGGGGGGTGCACGACGCATTGCGGCCCCCCGAGGACTCGCCATCGGAGGGCACTGCGAGTCCCTCCACACAGTCAGGGACCTGGAAGACGAGGTGCTGCCCCACAGCACAACCTGTTGCACACACACACACACACTTATATTTCCTGATGATCCATCGACCGTGTACAGGCGTGTGTGGACGTGACCGACCAGGGAGGGACGGCCTGAAAACAAACCAACCGCAGCTTTGTCTGTTGCAGGAATGGTTGGACCAGTGCCATGACTTCGGAGATGGAATAAAGACAACAATGGAACAGAACCCGACATGTTGCTGTGTGAACCACAGCAGAGACCAACGGCTTCTGGGTGTGTCCTTGTTTTTTTCTTTTTAATGGATTGATGTCTGACAACAGTATACTAGCCTCACCGAGAACTCAATAGAATGATTCTGCCCCCTAGTGGTCATTGACAGCATGCAGGTGTTTAATTTAAATTCCAACAATCAGATTGATGTTGGACCACTAGCCCAATTTAAGCTTGCAAAACTCGCAACCATTAGCCCCACTTACCTGAACTCACACAGTGAGACCCTAAGAGGTGAACATACCCTTCCTCTTTGCAATGACTTATCGTTACTTATCGGTGTAAAGTGATTTTCTTAATGTACATTTTAATACACCTAAAGTTACCATGCAGAATCTGGCTCCCTCCATCATCACCACTTGGTTTTCTTACCTTGCCACTCTGCCTCTGTGTACAGAAGCTGGAAGGGACCGTACCATTCTTGCTGCGCAGCGTTATCTGGGTTTAAGGCACCGAGATAAGACATGGATTGGTACTGGTCCGTACCCAGATAGCCGTCCTCGGCAGCTGCTGCAAAGAATTGCTCTAAATCGAAGGCTGAGTCCAGGTAAACCAGGGCCTCCGGCATAGAGGTCTCCATTCCAGAATCAGCCCCAACTAGCATCTCGCTGGGCTGGTAGTAAAGGTAAGGAGCGAAGTGGTCCGCATCCGACGCAGACGCCAACATCATACGAGAGGCTTGGTGGCCCTCAGTGGGGGGAATAGGTTGTGTGTTGCCCACAGAGGGATCCTCGGCGTCAGGGTGGTACTGGCGACGGTCAAGAGGGTCTGCGCCAAACGGCGTCTCCCACTCAGTGGATGAAGCAGAAGGGTCCGAGGACCGCAGTCCATTGTAGAGGTTATGGTAGAAATAGAAAGGGTTGTGATGGGCGTTCCAGAGGGGGTTCTGGAGAAACCGTGTGGCGGGGGCGGAGGTCGGGGTGGAGGCGGGGGCGGGGGTTGTAGACGGAGTTGTCGGAGATGGTGGTGGGGGTGTTGCCGTGGGGCTTGGCACGTGCTGCTTGGTTCTCAAGGTTAGTTGATTGGGCGAATTGTCAAAGAAGGGGTACATGGGTTGATGGTGTGGATAGTGGGGGTAGCGGTGGATGGGAGGAATGAATGGCGGTGCTGGTGGAGTTACATGTTGCTGGTTCACATCTTCTGGCCGTCCTGAGTTTCCAGATTTGGGACTTTGCTGACAAGGTGCAGATCCTGTTGGTGGGCCGTGTGTGGCTGCCTGCTGAAACCCGGCCTCCTCTTCACGCGGCCTGGGATTGGGAGGAACCTCCCACGGTAAATACGGACTGGTGTAAAAGTTGGCGTGTGGCAGTGGATAACGGGTTAAAGAATGAGGTGAGCGCACGCCGCCTCCCACCCCGGGAGTCGGAGGAAGGACCGGGAACCTAGTGTTGGCACCGGAGGCCCGGTCAGGCTGTTCTTGGTACTGGTGCTGGCGTGCCGGGGGCTCTGGGCTGGGGTAAGGGGCGTTAGGGTTGTTTTTGGCGTCGCTGCGTCTGGCGTCGTGAGCCATGTCATCAAGCTGGGAAGAAGCAGCTTTAAGCATTTGCCGAAGAAACTCAAAATAACCAAGAGGCGCATCCTGGGATCTGGGTTCTGGAAGCACGGGGGGTAGAGGAGGATTAGCTGCACCTTCATCTTCGTCTTCATCCTCATCCTCAGCGTCTGGATGTCTTTGTTCAGTGACAGTCATGGTACCGGGATGGGGGCGTGGAGGTGGGGAAGGGAGAGGCAAGGGGATTTTAGGAAGGTGGTAATAGTGGTAGTACTGGTCAGATGAGCTTGGAGGCTGAAAACCGGCTTCTCTGGCATGTCCCGGTGAGCCTGCGGGGAAGGAGGGCGGTGGGGGGTCTTCAGAGGGTCTGAAGGTCAGGGGATCTGGTCTCTGCGGCTGGTCTGACCAGATCCGGTTTCCCGGTTCTTCAAGCGCATACAGCGAGGGGCTGCGGACATGGGTGCCTGGGTATCTGCTGGTGGTGGGGGATATCTGTTGGGAAGCACGGTGCTGGGGCTCCAAACTAACTGGACGCACAAGCCAGGCCGGAGGTCTGAGGGTTACAGACGCCCGGTTGGTGGGCTGAAAGGTTTCATAAGACCGGAATACGGGAGGGTTGGAGGTGTAGGCGGGATGGGGGTAGAACGGGGGGGCGAGGTAGAAGGGTGGAGCCCATGGTGGAGGCTGAGGGGATTGGTCCTGCGTGACTGGGCAGGTTAGAGTCACCTCCTGCTCTTCTATCCGAATTGAAATGCTGTAATTTCCACCCTGAGAGAGAAAATATGTACTGGGTGAGGTCCACTGCACTACAGCAGAATAATGTCTTGAGAGCATCAGATTTTAATCACCACACTGGGCTACTTTAGTGAGTGGGTTAGAAACATCCACTGTGTTGCACTGTAAAACAGGAATGGTTGTATAGCGTAAAATATATATTTTTTTTTAAATATGGCATTTGCCTTTCTTTAGAATCTGAAGTATTTTTATCTTGAATATTAAACAGAACACAGTAAATATCCATGATGTTTATAATCTTTAGAGGGGTTTTAAACTTGAAATGGCAGGTGTGTGCGTGTCATTGAGTACTGTATGTGTACATCCATCGTGTAGTTCTGTATGTGTACCTCCACACGGACACCACAGGTGATGAACGGGACCTCCACCAGCAGCTCTAGGTCCTGGTGGTGGAGAGAGTAGCCACACTTATCAGCCAGAACCAGGACAGGGGTCCACTCCTCCCTCACTGTAGGAGATCAGAACCAAACATCCGTTTTGACCGATACTCTGGTCCTGCTGTAAAGCAACACCAACCCACGACACGGCCCACAGTACTGGGGATGAAAACCGGCAGCGGGCTCCAGACCCTGGTTCTGAACGCGGGTTTGTCTCGGATCCTAGCCGTCGCTGTGCTGACGGAAAAAGCTCGTCCTCCCGACGTACCGGTGTGGAGGTGCTCACACCCCAACAAACACCAACACCCAACCTCACGGTGTTGCCCGACATCGGCCAAAGTCGGTGTTTGTTGGGGCAGTGTGCAAACAAAAGGAGCCGCTAACAAAAGGTATGAAAAAGGTATCAAGGCCGGCCCGGCCTGTGGTGGGGGACTGAAGCGTTACCCTTCACGTGGACCTGGGCTCTGACCGCTGCGCCGCGCAGGATGACCGTCATGCCGTGGGCGGAGCAACAGTGGGAGGAGGGCGGTGCCGGGCAGGACATCCTCACCGGGACCCCCCTCCACAGCAGGTTCAGCAAATAACTGTTGCCCTGGCAACAAGCGGGACAGGTTCAGCGAGTTGTGTTGAAATGCGGCCAGCAGCGCAGCCACTGCAGAACAAGCCCTCGCTTATTCTGCGGCGCTTGTCACAACGTCGAAAGAAAAAAACGAATCCGAACGGGCAGCGTGGGAAGAGATCCTGAGCACACATGACGTGGTATCACACCGCATACTTCGATGTTTTAGCAGACGTTTTGAGCCAGTGACTTCCAGTGAATTCAGAGGCAGGTCATTAAGGGGCAGGTAGGGGTTAGACAGTACACAGGTCATTAAGGAGCAGGTAGGGGTTAGACAGTACAGGCGGGTCATTAAGGAGCAGGTAGGGGTTAGACAGTAAAGACAGGTCATTAAGGAGCAGGTAGGGGTTAGACAGTACAGACAGGTCATTAAGGAGCAGGTAGGGGTTAGACAGTAAAGACAGGTCATTAAGGAGCAGGTAGGGGTTAGACAGTAAAGACAGGTCATTAAGGAGCAGGTAGGGGTTAGACTGTACAGACAGGTCATTAAGGAGCAGGTAGGGGTTAGACAGTAAAGACAGGTCATTAAGGAGCAGGTAGGGGTTAGACAGTAAAGACAGGTCATTAAGGAGCAGGTAGGGGTTAGACAGTAAAGACAGGTCATTAAGGAGCAGGTAGGGGTTAGACAGTAAAGACAGGTCATTAAGGAGCAGGTAGGGGTTAGACAGTAAAGACAGGTCATTAAGGAGCAGGTAGGGGTTAGACAGTAAAGACAGGTCATTAAGGAGCAGGTAGGGGTTAGACAGTAAAGACAGGTCATTAAGGAGCAGGTAGGGGTTAGACAGTAAAGACAGGTCATTAAGGAGCAGGTAGGGGTTAGACAGTAAAGACAGGTCATTAAGGAGCAGGTAGGGGTTAGACAGTAAAGACAGGTCATTAAGGAGCAGGTAGGGGTTAGACAGTACAGACAGGTCATTAAGGAGCAGGTAGGGGTTAGACAGTAAAGACAGGTCATTAAGGAGCAGGTAGGGGTTAGACAGTAAAGACAGGTCATTAAGGAGCAGGTAGGGGTTAGACAGTAAAGACAGGTCATTAAGGAGCAGGTAGGGGTTAGACAGTAAAGACAGGTCATTAAGGAGCAGGTAGGGGTTAGACAGTAAAGACAGGTCATTAAGGAGCAGGTAGGGGTTAGACAGTAAAGACAGGTCATTAAGGAGCAGGTAGGGGTTAGACAGTACAGAGACAGGTCATTAAGGAGCAGGTAGGGGTTAGACAGTACAGAGACAGGTCATTAAGGAGCAGGTAGGGGTTAGGGGGCATCTTGCTCTAGGATGCCGTTCAGGCAGACCAAGGAGGTTAGGGTTTGAACCCAGCACCTTTTAGCTGGGAGTCAAACACACAAACTACTAGACCACCAGGTGGTGTGTCTTGGGGGGTACCTCCAGAGCCACATGACAGCCATGGTAGGGGGCAGTGAGGGCCAGATCTCTCCCAGAGGTCTGGAGAGAGAAGCCACAGTCAGGGGGAAGCTGGGACAGAGCCAGAGCTGAACCATCACCTGAAAGGAGAGCAGATGACGAGTCACAGGATAGTGACATCCCCTCAACCTTCAAACGTTTGCATTGGAAACTAACAGGAATAAAAGTTTAAACAATTAATTTAAATGAAAAATAAACCAATTAACCAATAAGTAGCACACGCACACACACACACACACACACACACACACACACACACACACACACACACACACACACACACACACACACACACACACACACACACACACACACACACACACACACACACACACACACACCTTGGTCCAAGAGGAGCTGTCCTGCTTGTCTCAGTCTGATGCTGAGTTTCATGGCTTCCGGTCCACACTCCACCTGGGGGCCCTGTCTCAGCCAGCTCTGTTCTGAGCTGGATGCCCCCAGACTCCGCTCCTTCAGCCAAGTGGACTCCGACGGACCTGCCAACACACCATGGATGAACACACACTCTCTGGTCCTGACCCAATGCCTGTCTCCCACATCACCAAACTCTTCCGACCTAAACATTTCAAATTCGTCATCCAGAAGGCCTTCGTTAGCATGCTTCGCTGCAGCCATGAGGCAAAGCAGCCTCCTGCATAACGTTTGGTCAACAAGTCGTAAGCCTACTTGAAACTGTAGAATCGACCTGGTATGCCCCGTTAGGTCTGCTGGCCTCCGTGTGACCCGCTAGGGACACCTCCCCCGGGCCGAAACGGAGCTTCAGTGGAATGCAGTGGCTATCTTTCGGGACAGAGTTGTCGCCACGTTTTCCTGCGGAGTACACCACTCTCGGTTTAGATCCGTCGTGGAGAGGTGTAAAGTTCGTCACGGTTCTGCGCTTGAAGTCGCGGTAGATGCGTCTCCTCCCGGGACTCGCCAACTGGCTCTGGGATGTTCGTGTTGTGGTTGATGATGACGATGATGATGATGATGATGATGATGATGATGATAAACCAGGCCAGACCTTTTTGAACCCATTGTGAGGTGAAAGTATTGTCCGGTGTTGTACAGGCCTACAGTCTCCTGAGGAGTGATACATTATGGTCGCGATAGAGAACAAGAGGAAGACACTGCCTTTGTGTTCGCTAATGTTTAAATGCATTGTCAATACGAGAATATCTGCGTGCACCAAAACACGAGGGGACGAGACGACCAAGTACGGACACTATAACACTTCCTGGGGCCACACCTGTGCACGCGCCAAATTAATTGGTCTTAATTGGACAATTCACCTTGAAGTGGACGCGACGAAGCGTGGACGAGGAAAAAAGATGCGGGTCTATGTTGTTGTTGTTGTTGTTGTTGTCGTCGTCGTTGTTGCTATTCTGACAACCAGGCCATATTGGTAGGCTATGGCACATTCTTCTGCCACTTACTATTTCCGATGTCCGGAGGTCTCTCAGTGCTAACCAATAAAATCATTCATATCCGAGCCACGAGAGGGGCAGCATGGTCACACAATAACATAAAGTAGATTACTTCATTTTGTGTGGTAGATGTCTGTTGAACCACATTGATGAAGTGTGTGTGTGTGTGTGTGTGTGTGTGTGTGTGTGTGTGTGTGTGTGTGTGTGTGTGTGTGTGTGTGTGTGTGTGTGTGTGTGTGTGTGTGTGTGTGTGCGTGCGTGCGTGCGTGCGTGTGTGTGTGTGTGTGTGCGCGCGCCGGGGTTGGGAGGGGGGAGCGGTCAGTTGACGGTGCTGCGGAGCCGTGACTCATGTTAGGCGCTGCCTAGCAACAGTCAGGCGATGTTTTCTTACGACTCAAATATAAAGTTAGAGAGAGAGAGAGAGAGAGATAGAGAGAGAGAGAGAGAGAGAGAGAGAGAGAGAGAAGAGAGAGAGAGAGAGAGAGAGAGAGAGAGAGAGAGAGAGAAGAGAGAGAGAGAGAGAGAGAGAGAGAGAGAGAGAGAGGAGAGAGAGAGAGAGCGACAAAGATAGCATGTGGAGTTTAATGTGGCAACCACAGGGAGGACAAAATGAGAGCGTGTGTGAAAAAAGAGAAAGAAAAAAAGCCTCGGGGAGAGGGTGAGAACTGACTCACCCGTAACCATGGAAACACTTGGAAACAAAAAAAAAGAATTATTTTTGATGTAAAACACTGAGACATGCCGCCGGGCAGCTGGAATGAAGACATCTCGCGCTCACCTGTTGAAACTACACGTCCCATGATGCACCTGTGTGTTGTATAAAATTAGAGATGGATTGCTGTAGTTTAGGTGTTAGATTAGATATAGTTACATTAAGTGTTAGGTTCGTGATAGTTAATTTAGGTGTAAAATTAGGCTATGGTTAAGCTTAGGTAATAGGTTTTTTTTAAAAAAGTTAAGTATAGGTGTTAGGTTAGAGAGGGTTACGTTAACGTAATGGATATTACGGAAGTGGATATTAGCCAGGATATTAATATTAAGTGTCAATCGGGTCACGTGACCGGCATCGTTCAGGCCGGAAGGTGTACAGGAGGACTGGTTCAGTCTGGATCCAGACAGCCCGCGCCTACCATGTGGAGACTCTTTATTTGTGTATTTAACGTTTTTTCTATTCAACGTATTTTCTTTGTTGGTGAAGTCGCGTCGGATCTGGGCGTCTCCCTGTGACTCACCAGGAATGGAGAAGTTTGTCTGAAATGAATCATGATTTCCCTTTGGACAGCGAGCTCGACTTGCACACAATGCACATTCCTAAACAAAACGAGTGACATGTTTTAATACAAATGTATGAATTAAATAAACAGACAAAGCATATGAGTTACATGACAACGAGGACGTGATACGGCCCAACAAACATAAAGTAGAATAAACACAGAAAAAGGAATAACAGAATGCAGTTCCAAAGTGGGTGTTGGGTGGGAGTGTTTTTTTTTTTTTTTTTAAGTTTATAGTTGCCATAACGACACACGTCCGATGCCTTTTGGTCGTAAAAGTGACACAACCGAGACGCGCACGCGTGACCATGCACGCATCCTCCCCTCCGTCCACCGCGATGCCGACCTTGGTTACCGCGGCAACGGTGGTGCCGCGACGCAACGGACTAGTTTAAGCCGGGCCGCGCGGCGATGTCAACACCGGGCTGGCTGTCTCGCGGCCGCAGTCAAAGCTCCGCAGATCATCCCAGACG
Organism: Urophycis tenuis; assembly: GCA_036785325.1. Lineage (NCBI taxonomy): Eukaryota > Metazoa > Chordata > Actinopteri > Gadiformes > Phycidae > Urophycis > Urophycis tenuis. Next base: position 4,871,797 of record JAXIVH010000021.1, read on the forward strand.
CTTGCGCTGTCGCTGAGGGTTGAGTTGAGTAAGAGGCTGCGAGACGGAGTCATGACCACAGACGAGAGAGCTTAACCGCGGGGTAAACAACCAAACAGCTTCAACCACCCGACTGGGTGGAGCTGACGCCATGGATGTATCATCACCGCACCAGGGCAAACGGCAGCGGAAGTGACCTCTTTGCTTTTCAGTAGGGCATCGAACAACAGCATGCTCATGCATGGGTTACAAGGGTCTCGTGGTCAGCAAGCTGGGGCATGCATATTAGTCAGCATGAGAGGAGCTAACGGAAAGGAACGGAGGGACATTTACCAAAACCTAGGATGTTTTGGGATGGCAAGATGTTAATGTTCATCACTTCAATTATCACTTCATGTCCCTAATTGGTCCATTCCAAATGCCTGACCTTCCATTCCAAATGCCTGACCTTATTGGTTTAAGGTGCAGTAGGTAAGAGCTGAGAGAAGGACAGAGAAAATGCAAAGAGTGTGAATAAATAACGCCCAAAATGACATTCCCTCCCTTTGCTCTCTCACTGCCTACTGCTAAGGAGGCCCTGGTTGGTCAGAAATGAACTGGGAGTGGTGTGAAATCTTGGCTGATTCAGACAGAGGCAGGCAGCGCGTCAACTCCAAACATATCCTCACAGCGCATTTCCCTTACTAATAACTGACGGGTGACAAATTACACTCAAATTATAGCTCTCAAATCCCACCCCATGTGGTAGCACTCTCCTGCTGAACAACATCATTAAGGGCTTCGCTGTTCTCCTGGCCGTTAGCCAAGCTGACAACTCATTCAAATTGCTTGTCCGCGCGCGTGGTGTGTTTGTGTTTGTTTGTTTGCGCTGTCTTCATGTAATGATCACAGCGCTACTAATCCGGATCAGTGCAACATGAGTAGTGCTAGATAACTGTCTGATAAGCAGGCCGCGCAGCTAAAACACAACTGGTTTTAATTGAAGACCTGTTCGGCGTAAGATGACGCAATTCTCCACAGCGATCCGAGCACTTTGCATGTGGCAGCGCACGAAGCGGTAATGCATTCAGCCAGGAGAGGTTTGTATGATGTTCACCGCTGCTTGTGAACGCAGAGTCATCCAACCTGACCTTGTAGGTCACAAACGACCTGCTCTCCTCTCTCTCTCTCTCTCTCTCGCTGTTACCGCTGGGGTTTTGTGTGTCTGAACACCTGTCCTCTCTCCTGTCGTTCTGAACACCTGTCTCGCTCTC